>JAOPGA020001656.1:0-54387 GCA_026419775.2 Acrasis kona | reverse complement strand
TACTGCAGTGGGTGTTGGTGTCATGGTTGGAGTAGGAGTTACATAAGCAACTGCTACATTTAATGTCGTATTGGAACTAGTTACAACACTTGGTATCAATACTACTGTATTGGATCCAGTGGATACACTATATCCAGTGTTAGTTGTAGTCAACACAGGTACATATCCTGGTGTTATATTAATAGTATTTGATGAACTAGTTGTTTTAGAAGCAGTATCAAAACTGCTAATTGTTGCAGTACTACTCGAACTATCTGCTGCTAAAATATAAGCAGTTGTTGTACCAGTCACATTATTGAAGACTGTAAATACAAGTAGGTTGTTACCTGACGGCACAACTGATATTACTGATATGTTGGTCGTTGGAGCAGATATTAATTCTAATGTAGGTGTGGTGGGATGAGAGATACTTGGTACTGATACAGATGCCAATGTAGTTGATCCAGTAGTACTCTTACTAGATATCAAAAGAGATGTTGTTTTTGTAGTGGGGTCATATACAGGTACAACATTACTGGTTGAAGTTGAGTTTAACACAGCGACTAGAGATACATTACTGTTGGGGACTATGTTGAGTTGTGATACGATTGTTGTACCGGTGACGCTATTATATGTGGATATAACTATATCTGTGTTATTCGAAGTAGTAGTTGGGATAATTTGAGAAACTGTGCCTTGTATGTTAGATTTGACAACTGTGGTTGCTATCACACCGTTGACTATCGATGTTGATAGAACAGTAGAAGTGTTAGATGTAGTATTGTAGTAGTACATGACTGTTACACCATTCTGAGAGAATGCAGTTACATATAGTATTGGTGTTGGTGTAGGCGTGGGTGTAGGAGTAGGAGTTACAGTGGGAATGACAACTGCAACTACATTTATATTAGTGCTACTATTATTACTACTGACTGTGCTTGGTATCACAACTGCAGTGTTACTTCCAGTAGATACAGTATAACCAGTACTAGTAGTTGTCAACACAGGGGTGTACCCTGGTGTAACATTAATTGTAGCAGACGTGCTAGTTGTTTTAGTGCTAGTATCAAAACTACTAATAGTGGCGGTACTGCTCGAACTATTAGCTGCTAGTATATAAGCAGTGATTGTGCCAGTGACGTTGTTGAACACAGTAAACACCAAAATATTACTTCCTGAAGGAGCAACTGACACAACAGTTACATTTGCTGTAGGCGTCGACGATGAATAGCTAGATATACTTGGAACTGATACTGAACTCAAAACAGTAGTCCCATCAGCATTTGATGTTGACAAGAGTACCGAGGTGGATTTTGTAGTAGAGTCATAAACAGTGACTAAACTATTGGGTGTACCGGTAACAGATGCAATCGTTGTAACGCTACTGTTTGCTACTAAATTTAATTGAGATATAGTAGTTACCCCGTCATTGTAAGTGGAGATTATTACATCTGTTGAATTTGTGTTCGTAGTGGGAGCGATTTGATTGACTATACCTTGTACACCAGACTTGAGAATGATTGTTGTTAGTGTACCATTTACAAAAGATGTAGATAATATGGTGGATGAGTTTGAAGTCGTGTTGTAGTAATATATGACAGTGATGCCATTATTAGAGAAGGCAGTGTTGTATTGGATTGGAGCAGAAGTAGGAGTTAGCGTTGGGGCTTGAGTAGGCGTTGGGCTGGGAGATGGAGTAGCTGTCAACGTAGGTTGTAGAGTTGGAGTAGATGTAAAGGTAGGTGTAGGTGTCAACGTAAGTGTTGATGTGGGAGTAGATGTAAGTGTAGGTGTTGAGGTTGGCGTAGAAGTAGGAGTGGGAGAAGGTGTCGAAGTATGCGTTTGAGTTGGAGTAGTTGAGGGAGTATATGTAGGCGTCAAAGTAGGAGTCAAAGTAGGACTTGCAGTAGGGGTTAGTGTTGGAGTAGGTGGTAATGTAGGCGTAGGAGTAGGAGTCGTTGTAGGTGTTGGGGTAGGTGTGGATGTAGGTGTGGGCGTTGGTGTAGGTGTTGGAGTAGGCGTTGGGGTAGACGTTACAACAAATTCACATTGAGGTCCGTAAAAACCAGAGCGACAAGTACAATTATTTGGAGAAATACATAGTCCATTACCAGAGCATACACCAGATGAACTAAACGGTGTACTATAACAAGAATAATGATTGCATGACGGTCCACTATAACCTACGTTACAGTCACAAGTATTTGGAGCAACGCATGTTCCATTGTTAGAGCAGCCTGCATTGTTTGTGTTTATCAATCCATTACAGGTCCATGATTGACATAAGCTACCATAATAACCGGCATTACAGTTGCATGTATTTGGAGCGATACATGTTCCATTATTTGAGCATCCAGCGTTATTAGTATTGATGATTCCATTGCAGTTCCATGACTGGCACGAAGAGCCATAATAATTAGCATTGCAATTGCAAGTATTTGGTGCAATACAAGTACCATTGTTGGAACAACCAGCGCTGTTTGTATTTGGTACTGAATTACAATTCCATGATTGACAAGAGCTACCATAATAACCTGTGTTACATCTACATGTGTCAGGAGCAACGCAAGAACCATTAGAAGAACAAGCATTGCTATTATTATAAACTAATCCAAAACAAGAGAATGATTCGCATTGTAAACCAGAGTATCCGTTGTTACAAGAACATCTATCAGGTGATTGACAAGTACCATTAGATGAGCAAACTCTGTTCGATGTGGACAACAATCCATAACAATCGAATTTCTCACATCTGGGACCATAGAATCCCTTTTTACAAACACAAGTATCGGGAGATGAACAAGTACCATTCTTCGAACAAACAGACGAGTGATTAAACATGTATTCAAAACAATTATAAGCTTCGCATTGAATTCCGTAGAATCCAGGATTACAATTACAAGTATTGGGAGCAACGCACGTTCCGTTACTGTTACACTGGTTACCGAAACAATTCCATTGGCTACATTGATTAGAAATGTACCCATTAGAACACAAACAAGTATTAGGAGATATACAAGTGCCATTACCACTGCACACCTGAGAAACATTAGATTTCGAAATGCCATTACATGTCCATGACTCACAACTGGAGCCAAAGTAGTTAGCATTACAACTACATGTATCAGGTGCCGTGCAGGTACCATTATTTGAGCAACCAGCATTGTTAGTGTTTATTACACCGTTACAACTCCAAGATTGACAATTAGCACCATAATAACCAGCATTACAATTACACGTGTTTGGAGAAATACATGTTCCGTGATTTGAACATCCTGAGGAATCAGTGTTTACAATATTATTGCACTTCCATGATTGGCAACTTGATCCGTAGTAACCATTGTTGCAGTTACATGAGTTGGGCGCAATGCATGTACCGTTGTTCGAACATCCCGTGTTATTGGTGCTTAGGATTCCATTACAATCGTACGATTGACATTTGGAACCATAGTAACCAGGGTTACAGTTGCAAGTATTCGGTGCAACACACGTTCCGTTGTTAGAACAACCTGCGTTATTAGTGTTCACAATTCCACTACAGTTCCATGACTGACATGAACTACCATAGTAGCCGACATTACAGTTACAAGTATTAGGTGCGACGCAAGTGCCGTTGTTGGAGCAACCTGCGTTATTTGTGTTGATCAATGTATTACAGTTCCACGACTGACACGAACTGCCATAATAACCGGTATTACAGCTACATGTACCAGGTGCAGTGCATGTTCCATTGTTAGAACAGCCTGCATTGTTTGTGTTGATAATTCCATTACAATTCCATGATTGACAATTAGTACCATAATAACCAGCGTTACAGCTGCATGTATTGGGAGCAATGCACGTGCCATTTTTAGAGCAAACTGATGGATCTATATTTTCTACTGAATTACAACTCCAAGCTTGGCAAGAATCGCCATAGTATCCTGCGTTACAACTACAAAAGAATGGTGCAATACAGGTACCGTTGTTGGAGCATCCACGGCTATTAGTGTTGATAACGCCGTTGCAATTCCATGACTGACAAGAAGAACCGTAATACCCAGCATTGCAGTTACATGTATTAGGCGCCACACATGTCCCATAGTTTGAGCAACCTGTATTATTTGTGTTGATGACACTGTTGCAGTTCCATGATTGACATGAACTACCGTAGTAACCAGCGTTACAGTTACATGTACCAGGTGCAACGCATGTTCCATTATTAGAACAGCCTGCACTATTGGTGTTTATAGTTCCATTACAATTCCACGACTGGCATGATGAACCAAAATAACCAGTATTACAGTTACAAGTATTAGGTGCAACACACGTTCCGTTGTTAGAACATCCAGCGTTATTAGTACTGATGACTGAGTTGCAGTTCCATGATTGACAAGAAGGTCCATAATAACCAGCGTTGCAATTACAAGTATTCGGAGATATGCATGTTCCGTTGTTAGAGCAACCTGCGCTATTGGTATTAATAATAGCATTACAATTCCATGATTGACATGAACTACCATAGTAGCCAGCATTACAATTACATGTGCTTGGTGCAACACATGTTCCGTTTCTTGAGCAACCAGCAGAATTAGAGCTTATGACTCCATTACAATAATAGTTTTCGCAGTTAGTACCATTATATCCTGTTCTGCAGGTACATACATTAAGCGAAGTACAAGTACCGTTGCCATTAGAGCAAACACTAGGATTATTGTAATCAATACCAGAACATGAATAAATTTGACATTGTGCACCTGAACTTCCAGTATCACAAACACAATTGTTATCAGCCGTGCATTGTCCTCTTCCACTACAGACACTTCCAAATACATATTCACTTATTCCATAGCAAGTGTATTTTTTTCTTACATAGACATCAATACGGAGTGCATATCCATTATTGAGATAACCACCGTCGCAGTACCCGCTACTGGTGGCCAAGTTGGAACCATCAATAGCAGGGACGATACCCGTCAATCTAGCCAGACCTGATGGCTTCGTCATTTGGACGAGAGAATAGTTACCATAAGGTAGAGTGAATTGACTGGAAGGTAAGTAATTAAGAGTGTGGGTGCAACCAGGTGTTGGACCACCTGCTTGGAAGTAGAATTTACTGTTATCATTTTGGAAAGCAAAACCAAGCAGAGTCGTGTTGAATCCATTACTACGATAACTCCATCCAATGGCCGAATAAGAACCACCTCTGTCTCGCACCATAATGGTATCATAGTCGAGACCCAAATCATTTATTCCAGTTACCATACTTTGTGTTTTGGCGCCCACTACAACTTTATCAATACTCGCTACTTGTGTCCAGCCTCCGAAATCTTGACTCATGTCGCAGTATACTAAACTAGTACTTCCAGAATAATTATTATCGTAAACTCCATTAATGAAATAATAACCAGATAAGAGTTGGTTGTTAGCTTTAATTAAGGCTCGACAAGAACCAAGAGTACCAGAAGGGACAGGTTTGGTCATTAATGTTTGGCAATTCAATCCAGTGTAACTACCGCTACACACACATTTATTTTGAGCTGCACAAGAGCCTTGACCATTACATACCGATGAAGAACTCGCCAACACTCCGTTACAGCTCAAAAGAGGAGTAGATAACTTCCTACATAGGAAGCAGAGTTGATGGTCGGTCGGAACGTCATTAAAATATCCAAATAAACCATTACCAACTCCAGTAGATACAGTATTTGCTTGCCAGACATTACTCACAAATAGTTTACCAACTCTCTCTGCATTTCCAACATTATTCTATTTCAAATGTGATAACTTAAAATTAACAAACCAAATGACTTACAGGCTCGTTGGGGTTCCACCTAAGGTATGCACTTGTTGAAAAGTCAGCATTGGACCATGTTGATATTGATTGAATGTTAAATATACCCAACCAAACTATATAAAGAATTATTTTGAAAGTAGCTTTTATGTTTTTACCTTGAATGTCGGTGGTGGCACGTCCCCAACTCATCAAGTAACTCAAAGAGTGGTAGAATTCATCATAGTTAATGTAGCTGACCATGTGACCTCCAAAATATTGAATACAATTTGTTTCTGCTTGGTTATAATCCAATATACCATAAGATGTTCTGTAGTCGTATGTCACTCCGTTCACTGTGTTGGTCATGATGTTACAAAAATCTCCCGAAAAACCATTCGCGCATACACAAGTATTATTTCCGGTACATACGCCGTTTCCATAACAAACGAATTGATCGTTTGAACAAGTGTCATCTAAAACTTGAATTTTTTTGTAATGTGAATTGAACTTACAACACTTTGTGTTTGTGACGCATGTTGAACTGCTTACAATTCTTGAACACATACCAGGGAACCATCTAACACAGTGCACGTCATTCCAATTTCCTCCGAAGGATACCGTACAACGTTCTGTTGTTCTATCAAAGTGAGTTGCTGTTTGTGATGGAATTTTTTTACCCTATATTGTTATCGTATGAATGATTAGGTTCGCCAGGATTGTAGTTGGAGTAACCTAAGGGATAACCATCCGCCCAGACAAATCTTCCCTCTACTGCCATATCGTTTATACCAATAAAAAAACCCTGGTTATAACTGCTATAGCCAGATACCACTGACACCATGTAGTTATTTAGATATGTATCTTCGGCTGCACTTCCAATGTTTGTTATGCGACCACGGAAGTATTTCTGACACCAATTGTCAATAAAGGTGAAAGAATTAGATATATTATAGGCAAAGTATTCTTTTGTAACTCCGTTATATGTTTGAGACCTAAAATTTGAAAACTGGCAGTACTCTCCACCGTAGGAGGACATGCAATTACATGTTCCATCTTTACGACAAATTCCATTACTATAATAATCAGATATGAGCATGGAAGGACATTCGTACCCGTTACAGACTAAAGTTGAGGTGTAGTCGACATTATTGCATGACCAAGACGTTACTAGCGCAATCAAACAAGCTAGGATGACGTAACGAATCATCATGTAAGTGTGTTTAGCGTAGAATATTAAATTAATCTCGTAAATTCCGAGGGGCAACAGCCCTAAAGGATTTTACATCTAAAGAAGGCAACCAATAACGGTTCAAAATTGTATTGTGTTACGATAGTTTCGCTGTTTTCCGTGTTGTAAAAAGCAACGGACCAGTTAGAGGACATACTGTAAGTCTTATTAGATTTCTCCGATTTTATTATCGCCCATTCGGGAAAGTGCAGGAATCAGCCAATGCGTGGGTGGGTAAAATTTTTAAAAAAATCAGCATTAGGAGGTGGGTGTTGGTAAAAAGTCAGTATTTTGAGGGTTTCTTATATTCACTATCAGCACACATTGGACGGGTAATTCTGACGAAATTGTGCACATATAAGCTGTTTTACAATCAGGAGTTATTCTAAAACGGCGTTTTATTCTAGGATACATACAACACCTATAATACACTTGAAATAATACTCTACCCTCTATACCTAAGCCGCAACTTCCCGTTACCTCAAGCATATTCTCCAGTCTCCCCCATACGTTCACTACCCACCCATGGCATGTTCGGCACATTAATTTTCCAACTACCTTGCCAACACCAGAATGGCGACTTAATTATACAACACTATTACGCCGACTGTATGCACGAAATTTCGAAAATAAATGTAATAAATAGAATTTCACAACTTTCTCCTCTTGTTATAATTACATGCATTAGGATCAACGCGCACATCACTGTTTTCAATTAAAAATATCAATTCGTTTGAGTTGCGAAGAGGCGAGCAACAGCATTGTTTAGCCATTGATGTCCACGTATTGTTTATCTATAAATAAGACGTCATTTAAGATTGATTGGTTGATGGTCCATAGATTATGAAAATATTATTGTTATAACACAAATCATGAGAACAGATATATTGTTAATTGTATTCTCAGCACTGATCTTATTTGAAGTGCTCGCTGTGCAGTACGAAGCCACAGTCACACAAAGATCTAAACAACCAGCACTTTCCATAAAAAACCCAAAAGGTGCCGGATACTCACCTTGTGAATACACATTCAATCCTGGTTGGATTCCAGACCTGTATCCCGAAGGAAGAAAAGATAAAGCATACGTAATTGTTAGGGCTGCGAAATGCCCTAATGAATTCGGAGGACAGAGAGATCACATGTTGATTGCGACGTGCTACAATAACGGCACATGCGACGATATTTCTACAAGAGTGCAACTGCCATTTGAGGATGAAGCACAAGACCCCAGAATCATACATTTGGAAGGCTGGTGGTACCTTTTCTATTACGCCAGAGGTTCGGGGCTAAAAACTACCTATCTAAGAAGAAGTCGCACCCCACTAATTATGAATTCATGGGAGAGTGTAGCATTATTCCCATGGCACAGAAATGGTTGTATGCTAATTCGCGACAAACCACCACACTACTGCTTATATGGTGAGGCTCCACCTCTCAAGGCAGTAGGCTTGGCAACCACAGTGGACATGAAAACATTCACAACCATCAACGACACATTATTCAAAGCAAACAGTAAGGACGATAAATACGCTCCCGAGGTTGTGATAGAGGCCAGTACACCTATTGTACAACTCTCCACTGGTGACTACTTCCACATTTATTGTGCTGGCACTCCAGGTTGGGTTGCAAATGGAAATTACACTTGTGGGTACATTATACTTGATGCACAAAACCCAAACGTTCTGAAACAAAAATCACAAGATCACTTTTTCGGTCCAATAACCGATTATGAAATTGGATCTGGAATTTATCCTGTGCAGAGGAAGAGAACTATTTTTGCAACTTCCCTTGTGCCAACGGGAAGGAAAGATGAATTCCGTGTTTGGTATGGTGCAGCAGATGCAAATGTTGCTTCCGCTATAGTAAATGTAAAAGTTGTTGGATAGAATTTCAATAAAATTTACTACTTTTCAAAAGTTAATTGTTGGCAATATTATCATTGTGATTAATCTTAGTCTATATTGATGATACGAATTTTATAAAGATAGTTAATGGTCTCCTCGCCATTGTTTTTGGTCGTGAAAGTCTGCCCTCTGTCTGTGGTTTGTTAGCCAGCTCAGCAACTGCTTCTTTGTGAGACCTGTTGAGGCTAGTAGCTCCATCTTTTGCTTTGACGTTGGGTATGGATTTTGTATGTTATTCTTGAACCATTCTTTTAATATATCTGTAGCGTCCTTGGGTAGAGCTCTTGGACTTTTGTTGACCCTTCTTACAGTGCTAACATTTGGATTCTTGCTTTCTTTTACAGGACTATTGATGAGTGAGATGGCAGGTATAAAATATTGAAATGCTTACCTTGAGAAGGAACTAGGCTTAGTTACTAAAGGCTCATAGTAATCACCTAGCCTGTCTGGAGCACTACTATTTAGAGGGCACGAGCAGCAGCTAATATTTATAACAGTCTCTAAGCAGGAAGGGAGTCTAGCCGATTCGTTAAAGTCTCTATTCGTTTGTATGGGTGGAAGGATGGTATCCTCTGCCACAATCCCTCTTACTGGATGAGCGCGATACATTGTTCGCTGATGTCTTTGGTGTTCTTCGAAATTCGCTTAAAAATTCTCCATTTGAAAAAAAAAATGCTCCTAATCAAGACGGAAGAAACTGACTTTGATGCATCATTTAGATCTGACACTATGCAGATGCTTACTCTTACCGTAGGTTTGTACAAGGTTATATGACAAAATGTTGTAAATAATAACAAATAATCTACTGTAGTACGGTCGGAAGCAGAATGAGTTTCCGGAACGAACTGACTAGTATAAATAGAGGTTCAATAAGTCTTTTATATACTAGGAAATAAAAACAAAACATATCTTTACAAACCGCTCTTTTGTTATCCAAGATACACTAGATTTCTAGATTTTAGTAATATTATTGTTTATCAAGTTACTGAGTAATTCTTCATCACATTACGAAATTGTAATTGACCGACTTTTGTCAATCGACCAGTTTCATGAAAAAGAGGGCCCAAAAGGTTCGATCGAATGGCAATAAAACTAACGCTAAAAAGATGAACAACGATGTTGAAGATGCTGACTATGACGAAAAAGAGCTCAGCACAAATACAGATAAATCAGAAACTCGATTTTTGGACACTAAGCAGCAGGAGCCGTTTCCCAAAACGAGAATGTTCTTAATAGCGATAGTTGTGCTCTTGATAGTGTTACTGTTCGTGCTCTCAGTGATACTATTTGGCCTGACCGTAAGGGCAAAAGAAAAGTTATCAAGAATGTCATACAACTCTAGTTCAATAATACCAACCCTTCAACAATACACAAAAGAAATTGTTTCTTATACCCCACGTTACCCTGGCTACCCTGGTGGGATAGCAACACAAAAAATGATAGCAAGGATATTCTCACAAAGCGAAAATTGGAATCTTGAATATGATACCTTCTTTGAGACTGCCCCTATTCTGGGTAGGTTAAATTTTACGAATGTTATCGCATCATACAATGGTGAATCGAAGCGTTCCAATTCAAGAAACAAAAAGACACTCGTTATTGCAGCACATTATGATAGCAAATATCAAAAAACACCAAACGCGTTCCAAGGTGCAACAGATTCTGCTGTGCCCTGCGCAATGATGCTTCAGATGGCTGCCGCATTTGAGAGTATGTTGGACTCTTATAACAACATTCCGAATTATGATTTAAAGTTCATATTCTTTGACGGAGAGGAAGCTGTTAAGGAGTGGGTGGGCAACGACAATACATGTAATTTGATTTTTACAAAAAATTTAATTTTAAATAGATGGCTCGAGACACCTGGCGTCGCTGTGGGAAAAACAAAATAAGTTGTCCTCCATTGATTTATTTGTCTTGTTGGACCTAATAGGTACGAAGGATGTACAATTTCCGAACTTTGACATTCACCGCACGATCACAAATTCGGAAGGTTACAAACGTTACGAACAACTCGAAAATATTGAAATGAAACTAAAGTCTCAAAACTCTCTGTAAGCACTCACTCCACTTAAACATTGACAAAAATCAGAAAGACAACAAAACGTTATTTCAATGGAGTTACCGACAACGGACAAATTAGTGACGACCACATGCATTTCTCTGTGAGAGGTGTTCCGGTACTTCATTTGATTTCATGTAAGCATGCTGCTTGTCTTTTTATGTTAACTCCATTTAGATCCTTTCCCGAAAGTATGGCACACACCAAACGACAATTACGAAGCTCTTGACTGGGACTCTATTCATGACATTCAAACAATATTAATTGACTTTTTAAGAGCACACATGTTTAATAAATAAATGTTGAATTTTATTTTGTGACTCCGTCATGCTCTTCCTCTAATAAATTCGTTAAGCCCTCACATATCTATCAAGCAACAAATCTCAACACCACTGTATTTTGTAATGAACATCGTTACAAAAATACCATGACAAAGAAATCTCTTGTTTTATACAGAAAATTTTTGAAACTAGGAGACAAAGTTCCAACAACAGCGAGAACCAAATACAAACACAATGTAAGGGAGGTATTTGAGACGAACAAATATCTTCGTGTCGAGGGAGAAAAAGAAAGTGCGTTATTGACCGAATCACACCATTTATATAATACTTTGCATACATTTTTCAATTTACCCCAAGATGCTCTCGGGCCACTGGATAAATCTTTGTACTCACCAAAGTTGGTGTTGAAGAAGAGGGAATAAATTAAAGTCCGGACAGTTCAATAACCCAAGCGTTTGGTAAATTTTAATTAAATACAAAACATTAAGTTATGACGAAGAGGACCGGGTACTATCTAGTTTTTGAAGTCTTAGTAGTTTTCTCTGGATTCTGTTTTGAATTCTATCTGATATTCTTGTCGCAGAGAGATTTATAACCCTGATGTTTGTGTTGTATGCAAGTAACTCCTCCAGGTACTCACCAGCACCGTCAGATATCATATTATTGCTCAAGTCAATGTGCTCTACGGTATCATTGTTCTTGAGGACGTTTGCTAAAATCAATTATAATGTTTTCAAATAAATTATGTGTTCTACCAAGCAGTTGAACAGATTGATTTCTTAGCCCGTTGTTTTTCAGAATAATGACCTCTAAATTTGGACTGTATCTAATAATTCGAACAAGAGGAATCATTCCCTTTTCACTTATGTAGTTGTTCCTAAAATCAAAAACTTTTGGTTGGTATTCTACCTCACTTTCGTCTGGTAACTTTCGTAAATCAATAAAGGATTCTGTAGCATTCGTACATACAATGTTTAATATGGCAGAGTTTGGACTTATTTTATTAACGCGACAATGCCTTCGATAATAGGCTTTGAGTGATTTTCCATCCCAATCGTCTTCATCTAAACCCATTCCAGATTCCCTCCTAATATATTACAACGAGTTTATGAGATCTGCACAATGGCCCGAGCATGAGACACTTCGGACCATTATCCGAAAAAGCCCTCCTCTCATACCTTATGAAGCATCAGAAACAACAATAGATCCAGATAAATTATAACGACTGAAAACACGTTGAGGAGATTCACTAACACCAACATATAAACCAATAGTAGCATCATCCAGCTCTTGTACCAACAGATAGCAATATGGTGCATTTACCCTTATCATCCAAACTAAAATCATAAGTAGAATAGCACATTCTTCTAACAAATTTGAAAAGTGCAAATACTTTGATGAAACTTCAACTTGCTCATTACTAAAAGTTTTTCCATCATAGGCAGGCTAACTGTAAGCATCCCCTTTATCTGTATACTTAATAAATTGCAGACGAAGTCGACGTCGAATAGAAACTACAAGCCAAATTATAAAGACCTATGAGATAGACTTTGACATGGCAGACGACATCAACAGAGCCAGAGAAGATTTTGACTATCTTCATGAACAATGACGGTAAACTAAAAGGTCAAGAGATCATCTATTTTGGGAGTACCAAGATTGTAAAACAAGTTCTCGAACCAGGAATCGAACCTGGAGCAACGGATTCAAAGTCCGCTATTGTAATCACATGGTTGACTTGGGTTTTCACACACCCTCATCATCATCATCATCAATACGTTCTATCCCCTTAGTTTCTTTTAAATCAATGATAGTTCATTATCATTTAATAAAAGCTTTGGTTAGTTTAGAATTAGAGATAGTTTATTTTCTTTTGTTTCACTTTTAATACTTTTGTATTAATTAGAGTAACAAATTCGTTTCACTTTTATATCAGAAGTTTAGACTTTTATTAACCTTATATCAGACCTCAGAGACATTGGAAAAATCAAAAAGTTTAGACCTACGACGTTGAAATCATTTTCAGTCACTTTATATCAGAGGTTAGACCTCCGAGACTTTCATAACCTTAGATTAAAAACCTAACAGACATTGGAAGAATCAAAAAGTTAAACAACTTTTATATTAAAGGTTAGACCTCCAAGTCATAGAATTGTGATGAGCCGATGGAAATTAATTCATAGACAAGACTTACATTAATGTTATATACCTTTAGATGTAACATGATTGTACTTTCGGAAGAGAATAAATTTACCTGCATTAGATCGGCTGTACTATTAACAGTTTCGTGAGGCAAAAGGTACATGATAATGTTTTTCGTTTTCTTTCGTATAATACAAAAAGTAATTGATTGAAAAAAGATTTATTGTTGTTTCTCTTGAGACAATATAGTAAAAATTAATGCCTCTTCAATATGTCGTGTGTTTACGACGATAATGTCTTCGTGCTCTTGTTGGAGGCGAATTAATTTCTGTACGAGTGCTCTTTCGGCATTGTCTCCGTCTTTTCTGTTTTTATGTATGCCGACAATAATACTACCGACCACGAACTTACCGGGACAAATCTGTTCGGCGTACCTATAAAAATAATCACCAATATAATCTTGTGGTTTGGTTTTTCGTAGCCTTCCAATGTCTTCTAAGTTGTGTCGTTTAGATACTCCTCCATAAATGATCTTTCGACCCTGATCGTCTGTACAAATATAAATGTAGGTTACACAAGGCGAGTCAACGTCTTTGTTGATTGTTGTCAATGAAAGATACTCACGGAGATTTTGCGAGTCAACAATAGATAGATATTTCTGTAACCAATCACATATTGTCCTCTCATAGTCGGAGATAACATAACTAGTATCGACTGAATAATTTTGATTGTTAATACGATACGAACATACCAGTGCAGTTAATATGCCTGCGCTTTTGTGTAGTAGTCTACAATGAGTATATTGAGATACATCAAAGTCCTGATTTGGGAATTTGCGGAAATAACTGTTCATTTTTTCAACATAGTTCATATAAGACAATCGGTACTTGAACAAGAGTTTCCTCGTACCAGGTTTATTGTTTTCAATGAATAATGCTTGAAAAGCATAATCACGTTTACTGTACGTATTGTCTAGTACTGGAACCAAATCCGAGCTTGAATGGGCGCGATTGCTGAACCCTTCAATGCCAGCAGGTACTAGCAAACTTGATGGATCAATGTTGTCTTTTTCAGACTGTTCGTCCTCATCATCGGACACTACTGTAATAACTTCAACACGATCATTAATAATCATGATCTCAAAATGATCATCTTCATCACTATCAGACTCTTGATTGTAGTCTGATTCTTCATCACTATAAATGTCCTGACCTTCGTCACTGAGAACATCAATGTCCTGACCTTCGTCTGAGTGATCACTGAGACCCATAGACCCCAGATCTTCATCAGAGTAATCATACTCAAAGCACATCAAATCAGTATTGATTCGACGTCTTCTAATGTCATGTATTAATGGATTATAAGGACCATAACGGCTCGCATCCCTCTCTTGACTCAAATGACGTCGGGAACCCGCTATGTTCTATTAATACTTCCGTATTACCAACTACACCATTCGAGATCTGAAACGTAAGCATAATAGTGTATATACAACATTATTGAAATTAAAGTAAAAAGACTTGAATTTCATTGAAAATGATTTTTTATACATGCTTCTTGTATTTTGTTAAATTCTTGTAAAAATTTTGGAGTGAATAGCTCACCATTCGTTGTGTCGATTCATGTACATTTTCGACCATCTTTTACAAAAACACTTAAGCTCTGGTTGTCCTCAACAAATAGAGTAGATGCAGGAACTAACACATGAATATTTACTTGAGGAACAGGAGAAGCAAGTAGCAAGATTCAACGAAATATTTGAAAACACCTACGATCCGGCAAAGAGATGTCGAATAGATTTAAGGTGGTATGGTCACCCCATAAGTAACAACCCGAAAGTACAAGTGGACGTAATAGTTGTGTCAAGAAAACTGAAAGACAACGCAGATTCACCACCCGACATGCTATTTCGGACGCACATATATGAGTTCAAAGTGTCACCCACTCAAGAATTTATCGATTGGATGGGCTCTACGGCAAATTATTTTGTAGAATTACAGCTGTATAAAGTGGAGGGCGTACCTTCATCAAAAAAAAAGACCCCCGACGACGAAGACATAGACATGGAGGAAGAAGACTCTAAAATGGATTATAACTCAACTACCGCAAGAGAATACCATTCTTCCCCAGGCAAACGAGTCGTCACATTTACATTCCAAGAGGATACCTCGTCAGAAATACCTAGCTGGACTCTATGTTTAAATTGGCCAGAAGACAAGACCAAAATAGCTTTTCGCGGTGAGTTTTTTTTCAAATTCGCAATGTACCGCAGAACAGACGAAGACGTTTACAGAAGATTATTCGCGAAAATATCATCCAGGTTCAAAATATTGAGCAAGCCAGGAGTTTTCCTTAGCAAAAAACGCCCAAAGGATGGAAAACCGCCACCAAAAAGAACCAGAAAAAGCAAGGATGAATTTTCACACGAACCTCCAGAGATGGAATTGGTACCCAAGCCACCAACTGCGAATATAATTAGCGCCCCTGTGTCTTCTGCATTAACGACACCATTACGAACGTTGACCACATTAAGTAGTGTATTCGCTCAGCTGCCACCCATGAACAATGCTATTAAACAAAATGGACCTCCACTTCCGAAACCTGCATCAACGTCATCTTCACCTCCAGTTGAAGCCGCCGCTGTACATCCTAAAATGAATGTTGCCAACGAAGCATCTCCTAACAAGTCGACGCCTTCTTCCATGAGCACCCATCCTGAGAATGTTGCGGCCTCATCTCCTAAAAAACCAATACCTTCTCCCATTAAGAAACAAACGGTCAAGACGGCTCCAATCATTGTTGTTGATTCTGATGCGAAACAAAATGTATTTGAGTCTGGCTCTCCCGACAATAAAAATAAAACTAAAAATGTCTTTTTTGAAGAAGATGACACGTCATTGAATAAAACACAAGAACGGGATTTATTTCCTAGTAGCAGCCTGCTTAATCAGTTCCCAAGCCTAAGTCCCTCCAATGATGCTAATGTAGTAACTCTGGACAGCCAGGAAGTTTTGAGTATGTTCACTAGTGTGGTTGATCGTTCTAAAAATAGTTCACAAAAGTCAACACCAGGATACAAATCAAAACCTGCTGTAGTTCAGTTACGTAATGAATCTCACTTGGTCGTTCAGGACGACAACATCACTCCACCGCCGCCACCCCAACCCTCGTTTGTTCACTCTCCACTCAGCATGTTGTTTTCACCTTTATCTGCTGGTCGTGGATTGTTAAATTTGAATTTCTCTCAAGACTCACAAAACGATTCCCAGTCCAGAGATTGGGATTACTTTGCTGTGGATAGAGGAGTCCAACAGAATGATAGTCAAGGAGAAATTAAAACACCTATGAACCTTCACACACCCACAACACTTTTAGATGGTCAAGACAAGATTATAAATGGAGCCAACTTGCTGCACGATGACAAATCGAACGAAGATGACAAAGAAGACTTTTATAACAAGATGTTTGTAACATCAAAATAAATGTACACACTAAACCTTTTATATTATATTTTTACTACAGTTCATATTGTTATGTCATACGACAAAATATGGTAGTGTATATTTATTTATATTATGTCAATGTAAATCGCTTTAAAAAACTTCTCCAAAGTAAGGTTTTTTTTGTAACTCTTCGAATAAAAATAGTTTTGTAATGGGAGACTATGAAAACTACCTCACACTTGACGATATCCTTTCAGAAGAGGATGCAAAATACGAGTTTGAATCATATCTTAGAAACAACGACAAGGATAACCTTTTAAGTTTCGTAACCGAATACCAAGAGTTTCTCATGCTTCGTGACGATAATGCATCCTCAGAGAAAATGTCAGAGCATATTGAAATGATAATTCAGAAATATATCGAGGAAGATGCACCATACCTCCTTACAACATGCCCAGAAGACTACCTCTCGCGCTTCAGGCATTATCACGTTCTTAACAACTCAAAAGCGTGCCTCTTATCACTTGAGAGTATTTATACGGAAATTTACAGGCAAGTAAAAAAAATACATTTTCCTGAGTACTTAAGAAGCGATGAGTTTGCGGCATATTGTCACAACTCGGACCACGTAACTGTTGTGGAGGAGAAGACAGCCGCAGAAGAATTAATCAGAAGGAAAAGCAGTATTTGTGTAACATTACTGGAGGCATCATCTTTAGCCTCAGCAGTAGACCTGGACTGTAGGATCGAACAATCTAATAGAGTAGATGAGCACTTGTTGAATTTAAAAAAAAGAATGGAGGAGAAGTCTGCTTTTTTAGGCATGTAATTATACAGATTAATAAATACAATTATACATCAACTTTGTTTACTAATACTATAACATGAAAAGCAGTGCACACCTTTTTTGATATGTCGCCAGAACGTGCTCCACACCTTGACAATAGGACGTTTTCTATTACAATAAATCTATTTGAAAACGTTGATATGAACTCAGCACTTTTCAGCCCACTTCCACCAGTGGAGAACAAGAGACCACAAGCGGAAGTCTATGGTTTCGTATTATGGATTGCGACATTCTTTATACTCAGCGGATATTTGCTTTTTTCGTGGTTACCACCGGAATCCCTATATAGTTATGGAATAACATACCACCCTGATAGATATTGGGCGCTTAGTATTCCTGCCTACATACCATTTTCATATGGATTAATCGGAATTACCATGAATTTTTTATGGATTTATCACAGAGCACAACCTTTAGACGACTTTGGCATCTTGGAGGATGAATACACCAACTATGCCGTTCGGAGATATGGCGTGGAAGTTGAACATGTTACAAAGCCAGTCATACCACCCGTCAAGGACATACCCATAACAAAGATCAATCAAGTCTTGTATCATAAACATTAATTTCTAACCATCTATGTGTCTTCCAGAAGCTGATTGTCTTTACAAAAAATATGGAACTAGCAAGTCTATACTCACATTTATTACCCTCTTCGCATCCACTCTCCTCACAGACAAAAGACAAAAACAACCAAATAGTAATTCAAAATGAAGCCAATCCCTCATCACAACTACATAAACTCATTCCATCTTACGTGATTAGTTTAATGGATCATAAATTGAAGGAAATGATGGAGACGATTGTATCAAATACTCAATTTAATACCATTATAAATAACCACCACAACGAACTCAACGAACAATTCGAATCAAACAACATTTCTGATTTACACAAAATGATAAGGGCACTTCATAAAAACAACAGCAAGCCAACACCACCAACAAAGAACAAAGAAGAAGAAGTTAAAAGACCTTACGTACCAAAATACAATACATTCACGCTTCACAAAAACAGTGATCTTCATGCTGAGAATGGCGATGAGGAATTTGAACCAGCTAACGACGTGGTTCCAATCCTTCGAAGCAGAGGTCTAGCATCTGAATTGCACCTACGACTTCAAGAGGATGTGAGACCGTTCGTAACAGACGAACTTCCACTTTGGATCAACATGGTTGATGACGCTAATTCAAATCAATCAGCCTTTGTCAACTATGCTCAGCTTAACATGTGGAACCAGGATCAAATTAGAGATATAACAAGACAGATGTCCGGTGAAGATGAAAAACTGTTACTGAGTGGTGAGTGATTATTTTTTTCAAGTTCTTTAATGTTAGAGGCTCAACTCTTGGAGGAAGTTAAATTCTTTTTGAGCGAAATGAACGACAAACCGCAAGTTGAGCAAACACCACGGAATGAAGATTTTAAAAGAGCCTACTTTACTTTTCTTCGAATGTTTGACTACCTTTTATGTTCTGATAAGGTAAGATCAAAAATTAGAATCACAACAATCATCACATTTTTAGTGTCCAGACTTACTTTCAAAAGAGGGCTACTATGAACATGTCGTCACTGCAAGTCCGATCGTCGAACCACCTATATCCTTAGAAAATGTTGGGCACCTCTCTTGTGTATACTTTTTACCTTGGAAATTGTATGAGCCTAAAGAACTAATAAATGTAATTTTTCCATGGTCCCTCCAACAAACACATGTCAATATAATAAATTGTATAAAAAAAAGACACTTTAAAATGTATTCCATCATGAACAGAAAGTTGGGTTTGATATGTATTGACTCCGAAGCATCCCGTCGTGAACTGATAGGTATGAAGATTGAAGAATTAGAAAAGAAGAGTGGCACGGATAAAAGACATACCTTTTATGAGAATGAAAGGAGAAGGTTTCTAGAGAGGAGAGTCAAAGAGGATGGAAAGGCTCTTGTGTCTGAACTCCGTCAATATTCATTACAACAAACCAACAAACAAAGATTGTCCGAGTTTATCAATAAAATACAAGACGTTTAATGATACAATTTACTTTGAACTCCTCAAATCAAACACCCAACCCACCTCAGCATTTCTTCTTACGCGTCTCGGCTTAAAGTGTTCTCCTGTCAAATCAAAAACCAACAAGTCGCCCCTTCTAAACGAAAACTGTCTATCTGACCTCTTTAATACAATGGCAATACTTTGTGAAGGAAGATACGCGCTAACAATAATTTCGCCCTGATGTGCAGTCCATGACCTCGTAATCAAATAAAGAGTCAAGTCAATTACAAAAACTTCGAATTCAGTTACACAACCTATCGTATAATCATTAACGATATGTATATCTGCAATCTTGGACTGAAATTGAATGTCTCGAACATGATAAAAATTACAAAATACATCAACGCGTTCCTCTTCGAAACACAGAATGTATTGGCCATTTTCGACTACTTTGATCCACCGTGTATTTGTGTGTTTTTTGCGTCGAAGGACAACTTCACATTTCCGCTTATCAATGTCCCAAATGTAAACGGTGTCGCTACTATACACTGCTATTTTACCGTTTTTGAGCATGATGCTACCTCTGTATTTTCTGTGTTTCTTTAATGGGAGTGCCTTGTCATATTCTCCTCTGATGTAATCATAAATGGCGATCTTCCAACCATCTACAACAATCAATTGACGATTGTTTAGTGGGTGAATACAAATGTTCATTGCTTCGTCGTCAATTTCAAAATTTCTACTGTCAACTTGCTTGAGAGTAACAGTGTCCCACAGATGAAACGATTCCATTATACCGCTTTTAGATCTAAACAAAACGTGAGTTTCGCTTAATTTTGTTACGCTGTCCATTCTGGACCAAAAAGTGGTCATTAATTGAACTGATTGGGCAGATATATCAACTAAATAAGCCCTGTATCTATTGAAGCTTAAAAATATTGTATCACGTAGCTGTATTATGCATGAGAAAGGTCTTATGTGATCTTCCTGAGTAATTGATAATCTTCTGTCCAATCGTTGTTTTTCGTGAAAGAATCTGAACCTGCCACTTGCATCGAACGACATGAATGTTGGTTCGACACTAGACATCTTGTCTTGGTTGATACCCATTGCTGCGGGTATGTTGTTTGTTCGGTTCTAAAAATATTGCGGACTTTCAGGTTGTACCATAATTGTGATACAGTTTACTAAAATACACTAATGACATACCCAAACTTATTGCTCAATCATCACAGAAAACAAGAAAACAAAGATAATATTCAGTAGGGATTTGATTAAGCGTTATGATCACAATTTTCTTTATTCTTGTCTTCCATTTTGAGTTCTAAATTAATCTTCTTTCATATTTGGAAAATTATTCCAAAGGAGATGTGGTCCGATTGAAGTGCCGCACTGGGGAATTACTTTACAGTAGCTAAAGTGCTGAGATAGTTTCCTACGCCTTAGCCTTTATTTTATCTTGGTCTCTACTTTGTTTTAGTTGAATGTCAGTTATAAACAACATACCGGAGTATAATGGACTCTTGGTGTTGACGCGGTCCTTTTTGAAGATGATTGCGTTTGTTTCTTGTGCAGATTATCCCAAACTATAGGATCAAGCATCTTTTTTTCGTACTTTAACATTCTGTTAATCTTTTGTTCTAGCCCTTGCCTAGGTTCTCTACTTGTGACTCGCTGCCAAGAAGTAGCAAAGGGCGTGGTGCTACCTATTAATAGTTCATTCTGTCTTTCAACTCTCTTCCTATTTATTCTAACAAATGCAGGGGAAGGAGCTCGGTCCCTATCGTCATCATATTCAAATTCAGGTGACAATGTCATTTCTAGGCTGGGAGCGCAGAGCCCTACTTTGATTGAAAGATTTGGTAGGGCTTTCATTGTTATTTTTGGCACCTCTGTTGCAGCTATCTTCGGTATTTGATTCTTTGCACTCTCCTCTGCTCTTCGTTTTTGCTCTCTTAATCTGGACGCATTTAACTTCTCTAGAATTGCATCAGTGTTCTTTGAGTCAATGTGTGGCAGAGGCTGTGTCTTCATTTTTGTAATGATAATTTTCAACATCAACAAGAGCGCTTTTAAGTCACCCAAATATGAACAAAAGTGACAAGACTGTACCGAGACGACCTCCAAATCACCAGCGATAATTCCATTCACCACGCTAATACAACTAACAAATAATACTGAACCATGCAACGTCCCAACGTCTCATGGGACCATAAATCATTTTTTAATGAGTTTGGAAATCACTTGATTAACGAGGCTAACAAACACCTAAACAGAAGGAACTACAATATTGACTTTTAAAGTGGATCTATGGAGGATTGAGAATTACTCGAGATAAATCTTCGTAATGACTGCAAAGGGTTGTTGCATTAGAAACGTTCATTATAGAACGAGTCGACTCTCTGTGTGTTATAACGAACAACAAGTGATCGTTACTGCAAAGAGCGGTTTGGTCGTGACTGGTTTGAAAGGTGGTGATGCTTTGAAGATTAAGAGAGAAAAGTTTGATGTATCCATGTAAAGTATAATAATTTATTCCTTCTTTTCTACATAACCAAGTTCAATTAAACTATCGCACATGTCCTTGATTGTTTCCTTTAAATCTCTGAATTTAAATCCCAAGTCCTTTTCGGATTTTTCTGCTATTACGCTGTATTCTGGTCCTCCGGGTCCCTTCGAGACGTCAATGTTGTACTTTGGATATAATTCCTTCATGATGCCTTGGATCACATCGTACTGTGTGCATTGCTTGGCTGATCCAATGTAACGATTTCCCTTTGCATGTGGTCTTTCTGCACTTAAGATGTGCATGAGCGCAATGTCTCTTACGTCGACCCATCCCAGATGCATGGTTGCTGCAGTTTTGTTTTCGCCCACTAGGAATTTTCTCAAAGTATCACAACTGGTTCCTAATGACTGAGGTTTGTTTGGGAATTTGAAATCTTTCGTGGCGACTGGTGGTAGCACTGGTCCAACAACAAATGCTGGGTTGATGGCCACTAGATCAACATTGGGATGATCCTTGGTCCATGCCCATGCCTCTTGTTCTGCTTTTGTTTTTGATATTCTGTAGGCACCCATCACATCTTCTAATTTGGAGTTGGTGTTCCAATCCTCTCCAGTTGCCTCCTTGGTGTGTGGGTTAAGTGGATTGATTACTGCAGCAACGCTGCTCGTCAAAACAACTCTCTTTACAGAGTCTGTCTTACCGACGGATTCGAGAACATTTTTTGTTCCATCAACAGCCACTTTGATGAGCTTTTGTTCTCCTTCTTCCTTCTTATCAGGGGGAATGAAGAAGAATGGACTTGCAGTGTGGAACACGGTCTCGCAACCTTCAACAGCCTTGTCAAAGCTTCCTGGCTGCAGAAGATCACCCTCTACAATCTCTAAACTATTTTCATTCTCTGATTTGAGTTGATTTAAATATACCAACTTTGCACTGTCGTTCTTGTTGCGGACCGTTGCCTTTACATTATAGCCTCTATAAAAGATGAGGAAAATACTAATCAGTGCATAGTAACCTTTGCACAAGTTGGTGTACTAAATGTTGAGCAATATATCCAGATGCTCCTGTAACACAAACACGTTTTCCGCTCATATGAGTATGCCCTCAAAGATTTTAGATTGTAAATAAAAAGTTTGATCAGCCAACCTTGTATCACTTGAATAACATGTGACCTTATTACTTTTTCTATAATACTCCGTATCTATTGTCTGCGCATGTTGACCACTCAACTACCAACTTCATTTTCACAATTATTGTCTCATGCTGGTATGATTTGATGCAGCAGAAGACATTTTTTCAAACACCAATACAAAGTATATTGAAAGACTAGAAATCATGTTTGTGTTTTTACGTAGAATTGAACAATATGAGAGACAATGCAGACAAATTAGACTTGCTCACCAACTTCTTAAGTACATGGCTATTATGGAATACGTGAACAAACTAGAACTACAAGCAAAATGGATTCATTTTATTTTCTACCAGCATTCCAAGGATGTGTAACAAGGGTGTCTAGAGTAAGATCCAAACTTTTGGAATAAAAATATTGTTTACATTTAAAAAGGCTTGTTTTTATTCGTTTATTATCGACAATCAGTACATAAAATATCTCAATGTATGACTCCCCCCTTAATCTGAAAAGTTTGTTTATGACTTCGTACAAAAATATGCACTAGTCCTATAGGAGGTAAAGTATGTTCAAAGGGGTGTGTTTATGTTTTATCCAATGTTTGTTGGAAAATACCAGATTTTGGTAATGGTATCTGTCGTGACACTATGCACCCGTCACCATATTTACGTGATTCAAAGAGGTAGCAGAGGCGAATTGTTCTATAGAGGGATCTTTTCTTTTAAATTTTCTAATTTTAGGTTGCTGATGTGACACAAAAAGAGCCGAAGAACGGGAATGTGAATTAATAAAATATGAACACGAACACGATCATGCTAAAAGATGCCCACACAGCGCCAGATAAACTTCGGTCCAACAATACGAAGTGTTGTAGAAAGATACAAGTACCAGTCAGCGATATTATTCGACACATGACCCTACCACCGTCAGAAGCAGCAGGGAAACTAAATATCAGTGTAAGCACCTTGAAAAGGAGATTTTGGGAAATTCAAAACGAAGGAAGGTGGCCTGTACCTGAGGTTTCGCACCGACCAAGAATAATAACTAAGACAAGCAAGATGGACCTATTCTATGTTGTTAGCAAGAAAGAACAAGATCCTTTTGTTATTGATGATATTACTTTGTGTATATTAAGGTGTGCTTTTGGTCAAACACCTCGGAAATAAAAAAATACAATACAATAATCTCTTCATTATTAAGGTTTCATGCAAGAAGAGCACTTTATTAACAATGTAATAAGATTTGAATTGGATCATGTGCAAAACAATATTAGTTCAATACAAAGACATCTATAGATGTCTAGATTGTAGTTGAGTTGATTTCCATTCAAGCGGTATGCTATTAGGGGCATTGGAGGCATTTGGAGTAAGGATGGTTTTAGCTCTGTATGACTGCTACGTGTATTTTTAAAAATTCTGTTTTTTGATCGACCGTCACTCACTCACATGAGCCACGTTCGTCTTTGCTCTCGATGTTCACCAGGAGCACTTGAATAGAAAATGATCATATAGTTACGTAGTGTCTCTGACTTCTATAAAAGGAATTGGTGTAAGAGAAGCCATACAATTGTCCAACCTAGCCAGTTATCCATTTGTAGCACCCAACCACTCTGATTAGATCAAGTGCAGTCTAAGAGCATCGAAAGACAGAAGCTAGAAAGTTTTGTACAAAATTTAAAAGACTCTAAATTCCAACATTACAGGATTTGATTCTAAGAGCATCAAGCCAGGGGAAAAGTGGCATTGGCAGATTTGAATCTAATGATGCCTAAGTTCAAATAGAACCAAACTCATAACATATTGTTCACGTGGGTCAATCCAAATACAAGTAATAAAAGAGCGATCATCATAAACTCTTCGGTTGCATGAACTCATGAAATTAACCACGTTGACCAGTATCACCTTCCAATAAAGCCAGTGTCGTTTTAAAACTGTGATGCCTCACATGGTCAACTCAACTGATTGCTTGTAATGGTAAGATATTGGGAATCTGCCTGTTATGAGAGGCGGAGAGGGAATTAAAATGATTCGGTTGCCCAATATATTTTTATTGTATCCGAACTGAAGTTCACCGAGTATTGTGTGAGACGAATATGAGGGACATGAAGTTTTTTTATGTTGGCTTGTCAAGTATACTTCTTGTGTTTTTATCTACGTGGTTAATTTTCTTGCGTATTAAGAGGGTAGAAAGTGACATAATTTCACCAGAAGATGTGAAATATGTTTATTTAAGCTGCGACAAAAAGACTATCATAGATACAAGTACCTGGGAGTGCAGCAACACTTCTCCATTCACAATGGGTAAACCTGAGTTGCGCGAAGTAATTTCCTCCTCACATTCGAGCGATTATGATGAGGACAAATACGTTCACGTTGTATATTTCGGACACTACGGTGGAGACGACGGCTATCAAAGATTCCTCAACAGCATCGGAGGTTCGCTCAAAAGTTTAATGTGGAACCGAAAGGTGCCCGTTCACATCCACTTGATTGGAAACAACAAATCAAGACCAGAATACCTTGCCGAACTAATCCAAAAATGCAACTATGCGTACTTCAAAGTAACAGGTCACGTATTACCAAAAGAGCTCGAAACCTTCGGATTCGATGCTCACAAAGCAAAGTTACTGGTAGAAAAAACATTAGCAGCCCAATTGCCCAACGTAGAAAAAGTCATTCAACTCGACGGAGATGTCGTCGTCGTAGATGACATTGGGCAGTTATGGAAGTTATTCGATGACTTTAAAAAGGACCAATTCTTCGGACTCGTTCCGGAGTTCAATCCAATGTACGACTTGAAGGACCAACACAAATATCACGGAAAACAAGACTGTATACACGGAGTGAAACACTTGGGTCAAACCGGCTTCAACACCGGAGTGTTCCTCATGGACCTGCACAAGATGAGAAGTAGAAATTGGTGGGATGCAATGATGAAGGTAGCCGATGATACGAAGGATTGTCAGAGGCCAATGCAGGACCAAGATATACTCAATGAATACATTTATAGAGATGATAAAATTATTAACGTGTTGCCATATCAATGGAACATGCAATTGTTTTGTTTTGCTGATCAATTTTTATTGTGCAAGAACTTTACAACGAGCAAATCGAGCATCATTCACTATAATGGATCGGTGAAGGATGGAAATGCGTTCAAGTACATTTCGGACATGTACAAGAAGATGGATCCGTCGGTTCTGGACGTGAGGTTTATAAATGAATTGGTGAATGGGATTGCTGATTCTGAAAATTTGAATAAAATGAGATCTCACAAAAATATTATTGAGAACCCTGAACATGAAATGGATGGTGTGGTACCAAAAATATAAGCACAACTGTAATTCATATAAATAATTTTTGTTGATGTTGAAACTAATTTAAACTATTCTTTTGTCAATTCCTGCAGGACTCCTTTTATACAATCATTGCAATTGATGGCGGGAAAAAATCATTTCCTGTTATAATAGGTTGACTGTAGAAAGCTTTACAATACTACAGAAAGTAACCGAGAATGACGCAACCCAATATGCAGACGCTTGGCGTGTTTTCTCAGCCTAGTTATATTTCAATAGGAGATTCATTCGAGAAGAAGGAACCAGTAGACAAAGAGAAAGCTGATCTCAAAAACGCTGGAAGACATCAAGGAAAACAATTCACAACAAGTCCTCCTAAGAAGGGTAAGACTGGAGAAAAGACATACTTCGAACCCTTCAAGCCGCTATATCAAACTGAAAAGTTTGTAGATCCAGGAACATCAGAAAGAGAGTACAACAAAACAATGAAGTCTATGAACATTGTTCCGAGACCATTTGCTCCCTCGAGTCCTTCAAAAAAAAGTACCGGACTTGGCGGTTACTATGGAACTATCGGCCCAAAGTATGATCATGAGGTTGAATACGAGGTTCAAAAGAAGGGAGATACACCAAAAACTCAAGCGCACGAAAAACCAAATTTCATCACGTCACCAAGTAAGAAGGGAACTTACGGAGTTCCTCACACTACTATCGGCAAACAGCCAGAGTATAAGGATGATCCTTATGAAGCGATGCGCGATTTGACTTTGAAGGATAACTCGGAGAAAATCAAGAAGCGAATCGCCACACAATCTTTCAAGAGCACTAGTCATTCACTAGACTTCTTCGACTCTCAAAAGAATGTAGCAGCGTCCAAAGTTTACACTAACGATGAGAAGGTCCTGTCACCAAAACCTGTTACAGCAGAGGAAAAGAAGAAGCCAGAAAAACCTTTCAAACCAAGTTCCCCTCCAAAACGTGGTCTAAATTCTACTTTCACACCATTCCCCGAATATATAGCGAATCCTTTTGATGCACCAGCAGAAAAGACTGAAGAAGAAGTCAAGAAAGCCACATTCAAACCTGTAAGTAATGCAAAGACCATGCCAACGAGAAGTATTATTTTTAACAATAATTCCCAACTTTAATGTAAAGAATAAAATAACATGATCATTAAAATTGTGTGGTTCCATTAATTTTTGACTCTAAAATTTCGATTCAATCACGCGCAAACTGAGATTTTTACACAATGCGGTATAATAGCAACAAGGGTACTGGTAAATCCTCATGACACCTTCCGAAACATTTCAATCATTATGGATCGCGCTTTAATAAATGTTTCTTGTTTATTTGTTGTTGTGATTGTCCTTATGGGTATATAAGGCGATGTGTTTGAATTGAATATTCCATATCTCCATTGGACATTATATTCCATACCTTCATACAAACCGGCCGTTGCACACACACACTTACGGCAATATAGTCGCCCCGTTGCGACTATATTGCGGTCGCACGCAATGTGGCCTGGATTGATGCAGTCCAAGACGCCACAAGTCTGAGTGAAAGTGTACTCTTTGCTGAGTACCCTTTCGATTGCCTCCTTGTTGGTCCATCCCATCTCTCGGAGATGTGCGAGCTTTAGCAGACTCACTCGAGTGGAAATTTTTGGCCCCAGGCGCCTTAATCGCCACTACCGGCACATTGTTATATTTCAGCCCAACGTGCTTCATGCAATTGTATTCGGAGTGCATGGTAAATGTAAGATCAAGTTCATTATGTGGATATGGCCACTTTGATACCCAAAACACACCACATCCAATAATTGTTCTCTGATTTTAAGTCAGTGACGATTCCACACTCAACGATTGCGCCACAACGGTGAGTCTTTAGAGTTTTAAATTCGACGCAGTATCATTTAATAGTACTGAAAGTGGGTTCTTTGTTCTGGCATTATAAAACTCGACTTAATAGTACTGAAAGGTTCTCTTGGTCAACTTATTTCCTTTTTCCACCCAACTTACGCCAAGATGTCAAAAGCCGGCGATGATGTCGGTGATTCCATGAACATTGATGAAAACAACAAACAATCCGTAGACAATGAAGAATCCGAAGATAAAAAGCGCGAAAGAGAGCATCAGGAAAGACAAATTCAACTGATCGTCGCAAAGTACCTACAACAACGCGGATTTCAAAAAGCATACGACGAGATACAAAACGAATTGGTAAACAAGGGCGACTTGACTTTGGACGAATTTACTGAAGAAATGAAAAAGAGGGAACAAGTCACAACAAGTATCCAAAACACACGTTACCCATCCCCATAACCACCCTAGATGATTTCGAATTATTAAACAAGAGCGTAAGCGGAAGTCAGATGAGCACAAAAAAACAATACATGCAAGCGTACCAGGCATTAATGAACTGGGTATACACCTCGCTCGACATTTACAAAGTAAGCGTTTCGTTCCATTCGCCGCTCTCATTCCTCAAAGAATGAAGTCATACAAGTGTTGTATCCTGTTTTCGTTCATTGTTATTTGGAATTAGTCAGCAAGGGCTACAGAGACGATGGTACATTTATTTTCATCATCACCATCCATTTTTAACCAAAATCCAGCATGGAAGTTCTTAAACAAGTACAAATCACATCACACCCATTTCCATTTCGAAGAGATCAATACCCTACAGGCCATCCAATCGCCAGAATTAGTCGCCGAGAATGAACTCGCCAAGCGCTTCATCGAAAACAAATTCTTGATTCGACTTTCGGAGGCTAGTTTTCAACTATTGATGAAGTTCTTACAGGTACGCGAATGTTTTTCGATTCGCATCATTTTTGATTTTTACGACAGGATTCACCAGAGTCAAGATTGTTGTTGGCAATCATCAATCGCTTCGTTGATTTCAAAGTGTTCAGGGGTCAACCAAGCATCAATGCCCCTGCACACGTCGACGGCATCTTGTCGTTGGAATCTCAAAAACAACAACCCAAGCGATCACGTCCCAACGAGAACGATTCCGATGCCGACGAATCGGATGAAGATTCAGAGGACGAATCGGGATTCAACAAGAAGAAGATTCATTGGGAGATTAGGAACGTGAAGAACGACGCCAATGCATCCTCTGCGTTAGCTTCTTCTTCTTCTTCTACGTTACCAAACTCATCCACGTCCACATCCTCTTCGTTTACGAATCCACCGGGCGCACAACCCCCCACATCACACGTGCCCGGTAAGAGAGGTAGAAAAAAGAAAACGGAAGTAGCGGAGGCTCAAAGACAAGCCAGAGAAATGTAATTTAAAAATTTCGTTCCGAATCTAAAAATCTTTACAGGAGAGAAGCAGCAAAGTTAGCGACGCCTCCACCACCGAGTATTTGTCTGTTCACGTTTTTCAATTCGCCCGACCTAACTACCATTTCTATACGTCCGCCACAAGATGGTAAAAAAAAAACAAATCATACGCCTCGTCTCACTCTTTTCATGTAGAAGCAAGACCCATCATAGCAGCTGGATTCGAAAATTCGACGATAAACACTTGGAATTGGACAAAGGTAAAAAGAGAGGGAGATGGCACTCGTCGTATTCACTATGACGACAATTTCGATCATGGACAGTCGAGCGATTACGATACTTTGATAGGACACAGCGGACCAGTGTATGGTCTTGATTTTAGTAGCGATCGTAAGTGGTTATTGAGCTGTAGCGCAGATGCGACTGCTCTTTTATGGAGCGTGGAGACTGGTACGCCCATCGTTACTTACAAAGGACATCAATACGCAGTGTGGGATTGTGAATTTAGTCCCATAGACACCATGTTCGCCACCGCTGGCCACGATAGAACGGCTAGATTGTGGCTCACCGACCGCATCTCTCCCGTGCGTATCTTGGCTGGTCATTTGAGCGACGTGGAGACTGTTAGGTTCCATCCGAACGGTAATTATGTTGGAACCGGCAGCAGCGATAAAACTGCTAGAATATGGGACGTGCAGAGCGGAGAGTGCGTCAGGATGTTGATAGGTCATCATAATGCGGTCAACGTGATTTGTTTCTCTCCCACTGGTCGTCTATGTGCGAGCGCGGAGGACGATCGTATATTGGTGTGGGATTTGGCGAATGGTAGGATTATACAGACGCTACTGGGACACGATCCCAATCATCGCATTCATAGCGTTGCTTTTAATCACAGCGGTAGATTGTTGTGTAGCGCTAGTACTGACCAGACGGTGAGAGTGTGGAATATCGAGGAGGGCGACGGAGAGAGGACGCCTAGTCAGACCTTTTATACGAAACAAACGCCTGTTTATTATAGCAAGTGGTTGGATAAGGACGTGGTGATGGCTGGTGGTGTGTTCAAGGCTCATAAATAAATTATTTTTTTTCAGTTGACTTTCTTGAATTGGTATTGTGGTGTGATAATTATAGATGAATGGTGATCATCATGAACAAGTATGCACCAACTGGTGGAACTGTTCTTTTGAGTAATCTAGTTTTGATTGCGTTGGTGACACAGTGTGTTACATTGGTGTTTGCGATGGATGGATTGATGGAGTGGTATTATTGTTTTATACCTGCCATTGTAGTTGCATTCTTGACGAGCATAAGGATCATAGCAAGGTTGATCTATGACACTGCATTTGAGTGTTATACTTCGGAATTCCAAAAGTTTAATGCGCGTCAAACAATGATTTATGTTTGTGTCATACTTTGTGGAGTTGGATCTTCATTATCCATGCTCGGAGTGAATTTGGACGAAGGGATGAATAGAGGAAGATATCATGTAGCTTACAGCTTTGTTCCATTTATATTGAGTCTAGTGGTTGCAGGTAAAAGATGTTTAAAACTTTTATTAAAACTAATTAGCAATCATTTTAACTTTTTTATATGCTTGGGGACAATTTATTGGATTTGGAGTTGTCATGTCACATTTTGTTGTTTTCTCACTAATTGGCACACAAACAATCACGTGGGGCTTGAAAATGGATGGCTATATAATATGTAGCTGGAGTATGGTTTTTATTCCGACCATTTTACTTGAGGTAGGTGAATTTGGCTCAATTCAATGTGACATTTTGTAAGATTATAATTCTATTTGAAGTGTTTGTTGAGCTGGGTTTTTTTGTTTGCGTAAATTGTTGTAGTGATCGGTTTGATTCTAGTTTTTATCCAAAAATATTACCGCTGTTCATTGGAGAAACTCTATGGCATTACTTCACCGACGAGACTTTCTATCACGTAAAGTCAGATAATATTGGTAGAAGAGAGACGAAGCACCAATTTCTGAAGGATTGGATGGGAAGAAAAGTGAAGGATGCCTTCATAGAGTAAGTTTATTTTTCGTTTTGATGATTTACAAAATAACAGCAAACTGAGACCAAAACATGTTGTCTTTATGGATGATCCAGTGGAAGTCTTTTACGTAGACAGAAACTCAATTTTTGGAACTCCGCTATGTTACTCCTTCAAGTTCGGTGCTGTTTATATAATAAACATGATAGACATTATAACATTCCAAACTCTATTACTAGTCAAATTAAGTATTGCAGAATTTGACAAGATCACCACTTGGAGAATCGTTTTTATACCGATATATTTGAGCATCATTATAACGTACACATTTTCGTGGATCAACTATTCCTGCTTCAATAAAGAGACGACCTTTGGAAAATCAATACAAAACAAATTATCGAAAAGCAAAGGATACTCCAATTTCTCCAACTACGACATTACATCATCAACAAGTCCATATATGATACTAGAAGAAGACTGAGCAAGTAAACACAAGCAACATGTAAAAATAAACTTTTAAAATATTTTTGTTCCATTTAAACTGTAAGGCGTCAAGTAATCAATGCCAGACGCAAAGTGTTTTTGTGGGGCTTTTGAGAGACATGAGCAGGTCTATAATCATGATATATAATTGCTGTGGTCTTGTTGCTATTTAAAGTAGTCGCGATTCACACTGAATATTTGTTAATCCAAACCTGAATTCTTAGGGTTTGGTTGGATCTGACCTGTAATTTCAACAAAAAATTAATTGTATGTAACCTCCGACGCAGATTGGTCATTCACGAAGGTGGTACCTGAAGGCATCCATGATTATCTGCTTTAATAGGTTACTTTAAGTTTAGATATGTGCAAACAACACCCACCATCTTTATTGAAGGATACAGAAGGTTAACACCTACTGCACCACTAGCCGGTTGTACAAGAAACACACATCGTCATGATTATTCTACTATCACTTCTTGAAGATTAATCAAACAACCATATTAGTTTAATTGTGGTTGGCTTACAATTCAGATTAATAGTGATTGGTTGAAAGAGATATTGTAACCGACAACCTTGTTATCAATGTCAAGGACAGTCAATGAACCACACAAGAATAATTCAACAACAAAAGACGCAGATTATCGGACATTAATTTTGTTTTGCTCATTGAGTGCTGTTTTTGCAGGATTAATAATCGTTTGTGGAAATTTTCGTGGATGGAATGCTCCCAACGCAATTGACTTGAAAAACCACGATGGGAGATTCATTGCAAAGCCCGAGGGTTCTGCAGCAAGTACCAACTGGTATTTTTGGAAGCTACCACCTCAAGAAGTAACTTTTTGGACGAGATTGACCTCATGGTCGTTATATTCTCTGCATCAAATATCTGCATGGGCGCTGCTGTACTACACACAAAGCTTAAGACCGCAGTATAGAACAGAAGTTAGAAGTTTTAATTATGTTGCATTGTTACTTAATTCTTTTTTCCATGTTGTTCATTTAATTCACACACATACACATTATGATGCACTGGCCCAGGACACTCCCATTGCAACCTCTCAAGGGACTGTCATCATGTTGCTTGTTTTTGTTCTTGTTATTGAGTATACAAGCAGAGGAGCAGTCGCTCTTTCCCCAGATAACATTAATGTCTCAAAGTTCCACCAATCAACCACCCTTATTAGAAAATACCATGGATACGCATTTGCTTGGGCTGCCATCTATACATTCTGGTATCATCCTATGGAAAGTACCTTAGGTCACGCTTTGGGTTTTTTCCATACATCTATTATCATGTTGCAGGGTTCATTGGTTTATACTCGATCACACTTGAACAAGTTCTGGATTGTTTTTCTAGAATTTTTCGTAACAATACACTCCGCTGTCATCGCGTATCAGACAGCTAACTATACGATCAAATTATTACCAATGTTTTTGTTTGGTTTTTTATTCATGTTCTCATTTAATCAGGTCTATGACTTGCCTTTTAATTGGAGAATGTCAAAATTTTTAAAATACTCTCCCATAGTCATCTTTTGGTTAGTGGCCGTTCCAACTTTTTATTATCTCAAAGACAGCGAGGGCAAATCAATGTTTAAAAAGATCAGAATGGTGTTTAATATTCCTGTTGCAGAAGGCTTGTTTGCTTTGATCACGATGGGCGTCTTAAAGTTAGTGATGCCATTATACTCAAAGATCCAAATCAAATTACAAAATAATTTAAATACATTTGTTAGGGCTAGTCTCTTTATTTCGGCCATATTGGTATATTATGTCATGATGGGCGTGGGGGTGTTAGTACATTACAATACTAATCTTCCTCTGATGCTATGTATGCCTCTTTTTGTTATCTTGTACATCATAGGTTGTATTCTGTCATTTTGTTTGATTGGCTTATCGCTTGATGCAAATGAACGTAGCGGAATTAGTTATGTCAAAACAGATTAACGAATAATTAATAAATATTTGTTTAATTTACTAGAATTATGATTTATACCATAGTTTGTAGGCATTCTAATGGAGTTTACTTTACTCTTCTCGCTAACCAGTTAGCCCTCTTGTCCTTCTTCACCATATTTTGTCTGTCCTCCTTTGAATTTTTATGTTTCAACCTCCTACAGCAGATGCAGCAAATGCAAATTAATAGGGCCAATAATATGATAACTGCGATCGGTACTATTAATCCAATTGCTAACGCTGCGCCTCCTGTTAGCGAGCATTGATTCCATTTGAAGTTGTTAAATCCAGCGACAACGTATATATTTGCGGGATTTGCATCCTTTGCGTTAATCAAATAAACATCTGATGCGGCTCCTAATCCATTGCCTTTCCAACAAAATTCAGCGCCCTTGGAATCATAAAGTTGAGAACTGTCTCTACTGACATATAGAGATGCACCTGTCATCCATACGCATGAAGACGATCCTACACATGACGAGCAGTTCGCATTCTGTATGCAGGGAAGTATTGTATTCAAAGCGCTTTGCTCGAATATTCTATTGACGTTAGATATTACAGAGTTTGTGTCCTGTGCTGCGACGCAGCCAAGCAGCAATGCAACGATTAACTGTGCGGGATTCATTTTGAGCCTTCAAATGTCAAAAATTACAAGAGAAGGGAATTTATTTGGAAGTGGAGGTTTTTCATGTTTCACTCATATACCCAAGCTTATTATTATATGATTACGAAACGGCTTTATTATTCGTAAAACTCACTTTTTTAATATATCTTTGTTGTAAAGACTATCTGAGATTACAAAAAATGGAGTTTCTGTTCGTATTTCACAAAGACTATGAAACTTTTCGTCTTCCAGAGCTCGATAGCGTTGCAAAACTTTTAAATGTACAGATTTCGTACAGTGGAACACTAGAAGAAGATGTGAGTGAAATTAATTCATACATCAGTATTAACATCATAGGACATTTTTCTTGTTGTGAAGTGCCCAAGTGAGCAGGATGCCACTAATATAGCAAATAGGTGCATTTTATTAAGGTATGATCTTTTTTTTGTTTTTAACTAACAACACAGAGGTGTATATGAGGTATTGAGCACTGGTGATACATATGAGAATCTCGCGAAGAATGCCCGAGTATTCATCGATCAAAATCCTAATTGGGCGGTAATTTAAAGTCTGATTAGAGCAAACTAACATGATGTAGGAACGATACCTTACTGAGAATACTACATTCAAACTAAATGTTGTAACATTCGGAAAGAAGAGGCCTAATAAACAAGAACTCATTGATAACTTTATGCACTTGCCATGGAAAGGAAAAGTTAGTCTAGAATCGCCCCAGTTACAATTTGACGTGCTCGAAGCCTGTACATTACCCCGTGATAAAGATTTCATGAATCCAAAAACAGTCGCGCTATACTTTTGTAGGAAAATAAGCGACAGTGCACGTGATTTAATCACAAAATATGATCTTAAACAGAGAAAATTTATTGGAACAACATCAATGAACGCATCTTTATCCTTCCTCGTTGCGAATCAAGGGTTGGTAACATCAAAGAGTTTAATCATGGACCCATTCGCTGGAACAGGTTCCTTACTAGTCTCCGCAGGTACTTGTCCTAGTTCTTCTGCTTCTAACATTTTATCAGCTCATTTTGGTGCACATGTCATTGGTTCCGACATTGATATAAGAGTGTTAAGAGGAAAACAATACAATTACAAAAAAAAGGAAATCATCAAATCACTAAAAACAACAGAGGAGAAGGAACAGTGGAAAGAAAAACAAGAAATCAAAGATAAAGATTTCAACATCAAAGTCAACTTGGATCAATATGGATTAACAAAGAAGGCTGGACTTGACCTGGTCAGAATTGATCTTTCACAAACGTATGCTTGGAGGTTTGCCAACAATAAAATCAGAAAAGGACCCGCTCTTGACGCAATCATATGTGACCCACCATATGGCATTAGAGCAGGTGCAAGGAAGATTGGAAAGGAAGAGTCCGAAATAAAAATCATACCTGAAGAAAAGTAAGTAGACGTTCGTTGTTGGGGTTAATCATTTTTAGAGCAAAAGACCATATACCTTCTAGAATAGCTTACGAACCTGAAGAATTGATGGCAGACTTGATGGAATTTGCAGCAAGGAGTTTAGTTGTCGGCGGAAGACTTGTATATTGGTTTCACTGTGGACCAGACTTTATTGAAGACGATCTACCAAAGCACCCTCAATTCAAATTGATTAGTAACTCGATCGACGTCATGACACAAAAACAGCACAGAAGATTAATTACAGTTGAAAAATTTAACTAGAAACATCTGAGGGATGATGCTTTTTATTTTTTATTTCTTCTGCTAAGAACTCAATAAAAGTCTTTTCTACTTGATTGTTTTCCCTCTTCTTTGCTTTTGTGGGTGTGTTGGCTTCTTGCGGTTCTTTTGTGGCGGTCCCTGCTTGTTGTTCCTCATCTTCACTTTGATCACCAAGATAAAACATGAACTTTTTATGATTCTTCATTGGTCCAATTAACAAGGTGTCTCCTGATGATAGCTTTTTTGTCTTTTTTATCTTTTCTGCGTTAATGTGAACCTCTCCTGAACATTTAATGATGAAGGAATTATTTTGCTCCTTTTCTTTTGCTGATGTTATTGTCGCGTGCTCAGAAAGAATGTCCTCGTTGTTTTTTATAACCAGGTTGCAATCGTCAGCACTTCCAAAGGTGAATGGAAGTTCGTATATTGGGATCTTTTTGTATTCTGCACCACGCAAGTTGAATAGACCAATTGTGAATAGTGCGACATCCTCTCCTTCGCTTCCTTCACTTTTATGATCTGTCATGGACTATTTTTATTGTAAAAAAGTTACATTTATTTTTTAACATTAGGTTTAACAAGAGCAGAGTCCTCTTCCTCTATCATATTTTCGACCATTTTCAACTCCTTCTCGACAATAACTTTCAGTTCCTTAATATTTCTCTCAGCGTTGGCTTTGTAATTTAAATGATCTTCATCTGTAGAACCCAAAACTCTTTCATATCTCAAAAGTGCTTCTTTGTTGTTCTTCAAAACAGTCTTTGCTATTTCTGAACTTAAATGTAATACGTGAATGCTTTGGGAACCAAACTTCTTGGATAAGAACTTCAAATCACTAATTGCTTTATCTGCATATTCATTTTCCTTATTGGAAGGTGCATTTTCTGCTTCCGTAAAGCTGTATAAATGTAAATAATGCATGGCTCTTTGTACGTAATAATCGGGTTTGTCTGGATTGTTCCTAACCAATTCGTCAAAGTTGTCAATGACTTGAAAGTATTCAATAATCTTATCCACTCTTGATATGGCTTCCCAGTCTCCGGCCTCAATGTGTTTCACAGCCTCCCTTCTATATCTCCTCAAATTGTATAAAAGTTGTTCGACGTTATATTCCATCACTCTGTAATATGTTCCGAGGTGGAGGTTTGCAAAGTAGTTATCGGGATCCAACTCTAGTGCGTAATTCAAATCCTTCAAGACTGATTTTGCTGTGAAATGTTCAGGTTCAGGTTCTGGTTCTGGTTCGTTTGACAAGACATGTTCAAGTCGTGACACTGCACGATGAATGTACAGTTGTGCCTTTTGTTGGTCGGGATGTGCATACTTGTCAGCATACTTTATTGCAGTTGTAAACATTTCTTGAGCCTCTTGATACCTTTTGAGTTGTGAAGTGGTTAAAAGTATACCTCTCAAAGCGTAAAATGCAGACACATCCTGGTTCCCGTGTGCTACTGGATCAAATTCTTTTTGTTGAGGCTTACTGTTGTACTGTTTTTTTATTGACGCAACTTGTTCTTTGACTACCTTCATGGCTCTATCAATGTATTGTATGGCTCTTTCTGAATCTCCGGTCATGTCATACGTTGCAGAAGCCATCAAGTACAGTGGTTGCAGGTTGTTTGGATTAATGTTGTAGGCAGATTCCAGGTCAGTCAATGCCAAACGTAGAGATCTGGTATTACTAGGGTCGGCACCAAAATTAGAAAAGTGAATGTCAGCTCGTCGACTCAAAAGAAATCCCTCTCTGGCTGTAATCGTATGAATTGCTCGAGTGAGTTCGTGTTTCTCTAGATTTGAATTCTCAATAGCGGCTCTAAAGTCGCTGATACTTTTGAGTCCACTGTCGCATAACTTCTTCGCTCTGAAAAGAGAATCGTGTGAGAGTTGTTCTTGATCAATTCTTGCCAAGCTATCTGTCTCTCTTACGATTTCATCTTCAAATGTTTTTAATTTTACTTCAAGGTCTTTGTTTGTAAGTTTTAGATCGGCACATGTGAAACGGGTTACGTGAAATCCCCTATTAACAAATGTATTCGATATGATGGAAGGTCGAATCGAAACACCAACAAATGAAACAACCCTTTTTAACATGGTTACAAATTTTAGAAACCAAGAAGTGTTGTGACTAATAATTATTGGAGAAGAAAAGAAATCGGACTCTACTGTTTAAGGTGTCCAATGAAGATTCTAACAAGAAGACTCTGTTGTGAAGATTGTGCCAAAGTTTAAAACATTGTTTTTTATAAAATTACACATTTCTTTGTTTTGATAATACTTGTATGCTTCTTTGTTGATTTTTCGCTTTCTCCATCGTGATGCTTTTGGTCATCTGGACCCGCAATATCCTCCTTATCCTCTCTACTATGTGCACTCTTCTTAAGCTCTGTCCAGTGATTTCGCAGTTCATGTTCATCTTTCCATTCCTCTTCTACTTTATCAAATATCAAATTAATCTCATCTGCAGTCAAGAATTTCTTCATTTGTTTATTGCTGAGTATGTCGCAATGATGGTCGAACACAAAAATGTTTTGTTTTTCTAAAAGTGATCTATCTGCTTCTTCCAACAATGATTTTCCTGTAAATCCACCTGGTCTCAAATCATGTATAAAGCTGCACGTAGTTTGTGGATTGGTGCACATGAGTAAGGCTGTATCTACATCTCCCTGTCCCGAATCTATCAATGTCAACGATTTCGTACTTGAGAAGAAAACAAACCTCCGAAAAATATAAATTTCATTTCAGGGTAAATGAGACAATATCTTGAGTAATTAAGAAATTTTGTGTTTGCCATCTTCATGTAGCATTCTTTTCTATCGGTGGCGGGCAATCCTAGAATAGCCGTAAATATATCAAGCGATGTGCCTTTTGGGTTGTTAAAAAAATTCAAACTGCAGATGTTTACCTTTTATGGCTGACGGAAGGTCGATAACCTCTCCATCGAGCACAGAAAACTTTGTGTGTTTTAATGCTCCATTCTCGAGTTGTCCTCTTGTCTTACTCCTCATTAGTTTGGGTCTAGCTGAAAGTACTGCTACAAAAGAAATCTTTTTCTTTGTAGTTATATAATGGTACAAATGAGATACACCGGGGTATGGTTGGTGCATCCCAAACGACCTGTCTATTAGACTCGCAAACAATGTATCGTCGACATCAGTTAGTAACACTGGTGGATAGTCGCTGTTGTATTTGTTATTAATGGCTTTGATATGCGAAAGGAGTTTGATGCGGTACTCAGATGATAATGTATCAAATATAAAGTCAAGTAAACTTTCTCCACTACAATCTATGGCTTTTTTAACCTCTGTCAATATTTCTGCGTCGTGAATGGACAAAAGTACTTCACATGCTTCTTTGTAGTAATCGACTGTAAACAATCTTTCGTGTTGATTTCTTTGCAGGCGATGTTTGGCACTTTTAATAGATTCTAGGAACTTATTGGCAAGGATTTGACTTTCTTCGTGTTCTTCAACCTTCTCCATGTCTTCGTTTGTTAATATTTACACTACGTTGTAAGTTTTTACCGGAACTTTGCCATTTATCCAAATAAGGTAGCACGCGTCTTATTTTTATTATTTTCCATGACATTTGAACGGTTATCTCTATTATTATACAATTACTTTTATTAATAGATATGTTCTTAAGCGAGGAAGAATGTGCATGTACTTTATGCAATCGTTAATCAGTATTTCGTTCAATTTAAATAAGAAGCCTATCTTTTCAAACTAATTCAGTCTGGAAGCAGCTTGTTAGGTAACGATTCGTTTAACAATGTTAATTGGAAGATCTGGCCGATCACAATGTAGAATTACAAACAAAACTAAAAGTTAACTTAACTGAAAGTGTTCATGACGTCATCCATTAAAACATATTTTTAATTCAAATATTTATTTATGTATTAATTTTTTTACATGGCAAAAGCGACAATCACTGCAACAGCAACTCCAACGAAGAATGATTTTTGAGCTGCAGAGTTGTTCTCTCTTGACAAATCGTCTCCAGACTCATTTTGAGTTGGGGCTCTAGTTGTTGGTTTTGGTGCAGAAGTGGTTGGTGCACTGGTGGTTGGTCTTGGAGTCAAGTTGACTGGTGGCAAGGTAGTAGTTGGTGCAGCTGAAGTAGATGAACCTGGAACACAAGCACATCTATCATCACCAGGTGCCTTGGTCAACTCAGTTTCATACCAGTGAACAAAACCACTTGGGCATGTCCAGCATGGGTTGACTTGTAAGCATTCTTCTTCGCAATCAGCTCCCTGATATCCTGGCTTACATACGCATGATCCGCCACTGCAGTATCCATTTCCATTGCATTCTTGAGCGAAGACATTTCTGAATCTTCTGGCTGGTGAAGCATTGTTGTCTCCAGATAAGTTAGCTTGGCAAGTGTTGGATCTGACTCTTCTTGCTGGTGAAGCGTTGTTGTCACCTGAGAGGTTGGCATTGCAGACTGGTAGGGTTGGTTTGGGTGATTGTGAAGTTTGAGGAGCAGATGTTGTTGGTCTTGGAGTCAAGTTAACTGGTGGTGATGAAGTGGTTGGTGCGCTGGTGGTTGGTTTTGGTGCAGAGGTAGTTGGTGCAGATGTTGTTGGTCTTGGGGTCAAGTTAACTGGTGGTGATGAAGTGGTTGGTGCACTGGTGGTTGGGCATTGCTTGCAGACTGGGCAAGTAGTGCGTAGTCTTCTTGCAGGTGAAGCGTTGTTATCTCCAGATAGGTTGGTCTCACCACATGGGCATGGTGGACAGGTGGTGGTTGGTGCACTGGTTGATGGTGCGGATGTTGTTGGTCTTGGGGTCAAGTTGACAGTTGGTGCAGCAGTGGTTGGTGCAGCAGATGATGGGCATTGTTTGCATACTGGGCATGTTGTTCTGATACGTCTTGCTGGTGATGCATTGTTGTCACCTGAAAGGTTGACCTCACCACATGGGCATGGTGGGCATGTTGGTGCGATTGAAGCATCTTCATAAACAACTCTTAAGAATGATGACCTGCTGTTTGCTTCTCTGGCTTGAACGGTAACGGATGCTCCAATACCACCGGTTGGGTTCCATCCAACGTTGAAGAATTCCTTTTTGGAGGCAACGGCGTCCTTAACGAAAGAAGTAACGTCGAAGCTTGATACTTGTTGGTTGTTCAAGTAGAGGGTGGTGATGTCGCTTCCAAAGTCAGGGAACTCACTAATATTGGTGGTTGGTGTCTCTGAAAAATCTGTTGCATTGAAGAATTGAACGTTGGGATTTCTTGAGTTGTCGTTCTCGGAAACACGTTGGGGTGGTGTGTTGGAAAGTACGCTCACGTATAGGTTGGCACTTGTGATTTGTTTACCAGAGAGCGATGCAACGTTGTAGGCAGTGAATAAATATGCTGCATTGCTGGCGGAACAACAAGAAATGGAGTACTGATCCTTGTTGTGGTAGGTCGATGGACCTCCATTGGCAGGGTTTGACAACAAGTCCTTTGCGATCAAGAGATCGACGGAGGCTGCATAAGTCAAGGCAACTAGTGCGCATAATGAAATGAGAATTCTCATGTTGTGTTGTTCTGATTTGTTTGTGATAAAAGTCTAGAAAATATCCTATTTATACACAAGTCACATGACAATAATATCTTGTCAATCCTTAAGATGGTAATTGATTTCTATAAATAAAATTTAAAAAATAGTTCGACCATTTTGTAAGCGTAGGATTCGTGCTGATCAACCAAAGATAACTTGTAAATAACATGAGGTCTGGGTGAACCTTTGACTCTTAATACGTTATCCGTTTTTTAGGTACTATTATTCTGAGTGTAGACACATCATGAATCTTATGCGTACTGCTCCTCACATGAGTATTTCTGAAGGTGATGCCATCGATGCTCACCCTATTCTTGAGGAGAAAAACTCGAGCAATACTTCACCTTTATTTTCAACACCATAAAGTGTTTTAATATTGCACTGATCGATCTTTCTCTTTTTTAGAATTCCAAATCGTCCCTGATGCTGCTGGGGACACTCATGATTGAGTAAAGTTGACCAAAGATTCTTCCTTTTTGTAATTCAGGAACATCAAACATGACGATCATCGCGAAGATATTAACGTTCATTCCATACATTGGATCAATTTTGAAGCTATTTTATGCATTCTTTGATAGAAACACGAAGATAACACCAAAAATTCTTATCATTTTGGCCGTATTATACCTACTATCACCCATTGATATTATACCGGATGTAATACCCATTTTAGGTCTAGCAGATGATGCAGCAATAATCACACTCGCATTAAAAACTTTATCAGCGGCCGTCTCTCCGAACCACATTCAATTGGCGCAGGACACACTCAATCGTTGGTCTCTATAATTAAGAACAAATGTATTTAAATTAAAGTTATTTTTTAATAAATTTCGAACGTCCTTCGATAAATAGTTTATCCAGCTCGTCCGTAAACTTTTTATTCGCAAATTTCCGACTTTGAGGTTCGGCATTGTCCACATTCTTCTTCTCCGCAAATTGCCTCCTCTCTGCAAATTGCTTCCTCTTTTCAATTGGCCTAGTCTTTTTTGCAGATAGTAAGTTATGGTTTGTTTGTAGCTGGAACACACGCATGATGTAATCGCTCACCAGGTTGCTCATCCTGGTGGCAAGCGGTGCATCAAACCGAAGTGGATACCTTTGAGCCAACCATTGATATAATAGAATAACCCTGTTGTCGTCCTCAAAGTCATAAGAATATCTACTCAAATCATTAAGAATAGGTTCGATAACTTCGCTCTGAATTTCTTGTTGTTCGTTTGATAAATTTTTAATCAAATCGATGGCTTCTTCAAATAATTTCATCCTGTTGTGAAGATCCTCCTCACTAATACCAATAGGAATCAAGATGTAGTTGCTAGAGCAGAACTCCTTTGCATAGTTCATAAAACTATCCATACAACGTTCTACATAGACCTGAGCAGGTGCTCTTGAGAAGGTAAATTGTTCCTTGAATGACATGTTTAGACCTTGGATGGCTTCGGATAAAGTGATGTTATCTTCTTGATTGCACATGAAGAAATCATCATTTATACTGGAAAGAGCAACAAATTGTTTCAACACAACATGCAGTTTAGGCTGCTCTCCAGGGTATGTTTTATTTGCAAACTTTTGTAACATGTTGAAATCAGGATAGAGACCGGCCTTTACAATATTCGGAATCGCATCAGGTTTCAATTCAACACAATACTTTACATAATTCAAATTATCGCCAGAGAAGGTGGTAACAAGACCATTCTTATAAAAACCTCTCCTACCTGCCCTCCCTGCAACTTGCCTACACAATGACAAATCCATTTTTCTATTACCTTGACCTTTTCTGAACATTTTAGTTTTGAAAAAGACAACTCTCTCAATGTCAAGATTTAGACCCATCCCGATAGCATTGCTCGCAACAAGAACATTATAGCCAGAGGTACGATCGTTAAACATTTCAGCCTGCTCGCTTCTAACACGAGAAGGAAGAGAGCCATAGATGATGCAACACTTTTTATCAATTTCTGTTTCAATCAATCTCTTGATGGAATACAAATCTTTTCTACTAAAAGCAACAACACAATCACGGTCGCGAATTTGTGTAATGTCTTCGTTCAAAGAATTCTTTTCGACATGTAAGGGCGTCATTCTTTCGTATCGATTTACCATCACTTGCTCGCCCATTTGAGCGCACAACTTTTCTACGATAGGAATGGCAGTTGGATCTCCACACAAGTGTATTTCTCTGGCTTGTATTCCCAGTAACACGCTGGTCCACGTGCTACCTCTTTCGGAATCGCCAATCATTTGCATTTCATCAATCACACAAACATCATACACTTGGTTAAGATCTGCCATTTCGACGGTACAAGAAACATGTTGTGCGCCTCTTATAGAAACGCTTTCTTGTCCCGTTATGAGGGATGATTTACAATTCAACTGTTTGTTAAGTTTTATATAAATTTCTTGAGCAAGTAGACGCAGCGGAGCACAATAAATACCACTTTCAGCTTTAGAAAGTGTTTGTAGGGCTTGATAAGTCTTTCCAGAGTTTGTAGGCCCCACGTGATAATAAATCTTCCTCTTGAACAATCGATTCATCATGTGTGTGGTGACGGGATTGGTCAGATCGGAGATGTCTTTTGCAAGTAAATACTTGTTCTGGTCGTTGGGAAACTCGTGTTGAGCCATTTTATGTAAGTGTGGCAATAGTTTCTCGCAAAGGTGGTTTTCGTGTAGTAAGATACTGGGTTGTGATGTGTCGAAATTCTTTCTGATGTGATTGTAGTTGGACACGTATAATAGTAATGTCTCGAATAGGTCTGGATGTACTTTGCAGTGGACGAGATTATCGATGAATGCGGAACAGATGGAATCGTAATCGAAGAATTGTGCCTTCGAGCGCATTTTTGGGTTTGCGAAGAATTTGCGAAGTAATCTAACTAATGGTAGGAATCTATTATCGGTAGATATCGAGGTTTGTGTTTCCATTATCGTAGTTTTGTAATGAAATGTCGAGGGATGAGGGAATATATTTTCCAACTCTTCAATAGTATGGTTTTTGATATTAACAGTGTCTGGAGTTAAGATGTCGCCAACATTAACGTCTTCCGTAAGTATATTTGGTGTTTTTGAGTATCTTCTATTGTGATCAAATAACACTCTCGCTGGTCTCACTTTAAACGATGAACGGGTAAGAAGGGTTCTTACGCATCGTGTTAACATGATTTGCAAATTGAAGCCAATTACAATTAGCCACTCAACCCAAAATTGAATTGGAGTTTACCCATAGGCCTTTTGATTTACATGACATCGAGAAGAGAAGGGTAATCGAAGAACATTGCAAACAAACATTTATCTGCGCATTTCCCCTTAAAACTGAGATGATGCTTCGATTGAATGATCTCAATTTACATGAAATGAATTACAGCAACGAAACATGAAAACAATAACGAAGCACCAAAACATGCTATGTCGATGCAAAACGTAGCGCCTCGTAGAATCGAACTACGGACCTATGGGTTATGAGCCCATCGCTCTAATCCACTGAGCTAAGGCGCTTATTATAAATTAAACCGTTATATCATAACTGTATTATTTGATCCTTCATTTTAAGGCATCTGTCAATGTCAATGTCAATACCTTTTAGTTTCACAAACAAATGATGAGGACCTCGAAGTTTGTTTGGGTTGGGGATGACTCTTGTGGAAAGGGCTATGCATTGTCGAAAGCTTTTCACAACAATTGCTACAGCGTGTTTGAAAATCATGATGTGACAAGGGAATTTTGGGGTCATAAATTCAACTTTTCAATATGGGGTATGATGAACCACACAATATTGTTTACAAATCTTAGATACGTCAGGACAAGTACTATTATAACAAACTTTTTTAACTAAATGTTTAGGAAGAATACCGTCAGTTACGGCTATTATCCTACCCTAATGCAAAGTTGTTTTACGTCTGTTTTTCGCTCGATGATCCGAAAACTCTAGAAAACGTAGAGAATAGATGGTATGAGGAATTGAGGAAACATTGCCCAGATGTACCAATGATATTGGTTGGCATCGATAACGGTTTAGATATCGCCATAAGCAAAGTTAAATTACTTTCTGTTATGCACAAATACAATTACAAAAAATACATACAGATTAGCATAAGTGAGGGTTTTGATACCGATGAGGTATTGCAACATGGTGTTATAGCGTCCACCAGCGAACAATTACGTAAAGAACTAAAGATACCCGACGATCCCCACTCATCATTTACTATACCAGTAGAGGTTGAAAAGTCAACATACCTGAGTATGATGGAAAACATCAGATTAGACCGATCCACATCAGATGTCGACATTGTGCTATCGGAACACATTATTCCATGTCATAAAATAATACTGGCGTCATCATGCCCTACTCTTTGCAAAGCTTTAGAACTTTCAGGTGACTCTTTGGAAGAAATAAAAGTTGTAAAGAGAATAGAAAATTGTAATGGAAGGACCAAGATAATAATCAATGATAGCTTGATTGATGTATTTTGTCTTGATACGATAATTAAATTCATCTACTCTCCATTTCCCAATTTGTTTGATGGTTATAATAACAGTCAACTGGAACAGATTTCTAACACATCATCCCTTTTTGACCTGACGTGTGTTTCTGAGTATGTAGAAAATATAATATCTAAAAGAATAGACAAGAACCAAAACATTATCAATGCGTTTGTTTATTCAACTTCACAAAGGCTTAAAAACATGTTTTTGAATAATAGTCAATGGAGTGATATTTGTTATTTAGTTGGTGGGCAGAGGATATATGGACACAAGTGTTTAATCAACAATTCTAGTAAATTGATGAATTTAATAAATAGTACAGTATATGGCGACAGTTTATCTTTTGTTGAACTTGATGATGATTATAATTCATTCTTGTGCTTGATCGAATATATTTACACTGACAGTATTCCTGTTACATGTGAAAATGTGTTTGATGTACTTTTTCTATGTGATAAATACTGTATGTCTCGTCCTTTGACTATTTGTGAGTTGAATATCTCAAGAGAGATGAGAGAAGCAAAAATAAAGGAGAGCAACATTATCAATGCTTATTTAATAGCAAACCAATACAATGCCAACCAACTCAAGTTGTTTTGTATGTGTATCATTTGTAAGCACTACAAAAAAATGATCAAAGTACCTGAGTGGGTAGAGTTGGACGAGGAGAGTAAAAATTATGCAGAGCAATCTCTAATAGGTATCCAAGACAAAAAGTGTGTAATTTGTTAAAATAACTGTTATAAAACTAACTTTTGGATATAAACACTCACAACACTCAATTACATAAATTTGTTTATTGGGTATATTTACTCATTCTAATCAACTCCGACTGAATCAACTTTGTAAAGGCATCCTGTGGCTCTTCAACATTAATTTTTAAAGCGTAAGAGCTACCTGCAGAAATTGGTTGATCCCAAGCCGACCTGGTAGATTTATATATAGTGTCCTTAAATTCCACCCGCTCCCTCCTTCTTCGCAAATACCTTAGTAGCAACAACAACAGGATGATTATTAATATGATAATGAACAGCAAAATTAACAATCCAAATATTAAACCAACAATACTTCCGGTACTCATTCCCTGATTGGATAATAAAACTGGAACGTCGTTGGCAACAATAGAAGGCACTGTGCAAGGATATCCTCCTCCACACATGATACCAGATCTACTCAAATAAGCGATATTATTATCTGTGGAAGAGTCCAGGAGGTCCCTGCCGATGGAATCAAAAGTATTTGAGGACTGAGATAATGCAAATTTGTAATAAATTGAAAAGAATTGTTTCATGTCAAAGTTGACAATGGTTTGGTTCACACTACATGCAATACTAGAGTCAATCAAAGAAATTAAATTTGACTTGACCACCCATGATTGACTGCTAGTGATGGGTTCCACTATAAAAAGTTCCAACCGATAAGCAGTTGACGCTTGATAAGCGCATGCACCCTGAACACTAATAGCGTTGGATGTGCTCGATCTAAATAAAACATTAATATATTGAGATTGAGCACTGGTGGTGACCAAAGAAGCCATTGCATAGTTATTTTGAGTATACATCCAAACTTCAACTGGGGATCCCACACCAGATAATAAACTAAACTCTACATAAGCAGTTCTACCTCTAAACCCATATCCTTCATTAGAAATAAGAGCTCTTCTACTTTTAGTTTTTGTTCTAATATAAGAACTTTGTAAAACCAAAACAGCAGGGACACCCAAACTAGTAGAAATAGCAGTAAGAGACGCAGAAGATGATACACCGATAGGAGTGCTATCAATTACACCAGGGAAAGATAAATCAGAATAACTAAAGTATTGTAAAGTCCTGGTCATGTTAAATAAAGACAAGGACAAATCTAAACTAGACTCCAACACAAGAGTAAACGAATAAACATACAAAACTAAATTTCCGCTACTAACAGTCAACTTCATGGCAGTATTACCGGTCTGATTTGTATTCGGTATTACACACTGCACTTGGTCACTAAAAACAACAGCAGCCCTCACAAACACCAGCGGAGAATTAATTATAGAGATACTACAAGTTATACTGTTACCAACCAAATACGAACCAGTCAACGACACCACATTACCACTACTCAAGAACGCAAAAGACAAGTAGGTTTGATTTGGATCCAACACTGGATAATAAAGAGAACAAGAAGAACCATAAGAACCACTCAAACATGAACAAGTATCAGGTGCAACACACGCACCACGCCCACTACAAACCATTGTATCAGTAGAATTTATTCCATAACACTTATACGCTTCACAATTCGATCCAAAGTAACCAGATTTACAACTACAGTTACTTATACTACCACAAACACCTCTTCCACTACATACGCTAGTGGAATTCGAAGCAATTCCATTACAATACCAAATATTACAATTAGGTCCGCTATAACCAGCGCTACAATCGCATAGATTAGGTGCTATACAACTACCGGCTCCACCACACACTGCAGTGGTATTATCCTTTTGTACACCGAAGCAATTCCAGTTGCTACACTTATTACCGTAGTAACCAGTGCTACATGTACATGTATCCGGTGCACTACAGGTTTGATTCACTGGACATGCATCGCTGGATGTAAAGTAAATACCGCTGCATTGATGAGCTTCACAGCTCACTCCAAAGTAACCATTTACCACACAAACACATTTATCTGGTGCCGAGCAGTACCCGCGTCCACTACAGACCGTTTTATCGGTGTATTGATGGTTGTAACAAGACCATGATTCACAATTAGAACCGTAGTAGCCAGGGTTACAATTACAAACGCCTGGGGAGATACAAGTGCCGTTACCACTACACACATCCGATTGATTGTTGTATTTACCATTACAGGACCAGTATTGACACACTGATCCAAAGTAATTTGTTTTGCAAGAGCATTGGTTGTAGGACGTACATGTGCCGTTGCCGTTGCACACCAGAGAATTGTTATTAGCGACGCCACCACAGGACCATGTGTCGCATTGAGGCGATGTGTAACCTGTTTTACAAGCGCATTGATCTGGTGCAATGCAGGATCCATTTCCACTGCACGCGTTAATGTTATTAAACGCGATGCCATAACAATTCCAGTTCTCGCATTGAGAACCATAGTAGCCGCTCTTACATACACATGTATTAGGTGATACACATGTTCCGCTTCCGCTGCATGCGGAGGGAGAGGAACTGAGTATTGAATTACAGTACCAGTTGCTACATGTGTTGCCGCTGTATCCTGATTGACAGTTACAAGTGTTGGGTGCTACGCATGTTCCTTTGGCGTTACATGCGCTGCTGTTTGTTCTTGAAATATTGTAACAGGAGAACTGGTCGCAGTTGACTCCGGTGTAACCGTCGTTACAGACACAAACATTAGGAGATACACAGCGACCAGTTCCATTACAGACACTTGTGGAGTTGTATAACAAATCTCCGCAGTAGTATTTCTCGCATTGTTGACCACTGTAGCCAACGTTGCATTGACATGTATTGGGTGCTATACAAGTACCATTTCTACTGCATACTGATTGTGATGCGTATAATGTACCATAACAATTGTAATAAGCACAACTGGATCCGTAGAATCCATTTTTACAAGAACATGTATCTGGTGATATACAACTACCGTTGGTGCTACATACCAAACTAGAATTGTAAAGTAATCCATTACAGTTATAAGCTTCGCATTGTTGTCCGTAATGACCAGTGTTACAAGTACATGTATTCTTATTTGTACAAGTGCCATTACCTCCACACACATCACTACTGGTCGATAACTTGTCATAACAAATATTAATTTCGCATCGTTGACCAGTATATCCGTCATTACAAATACAAGAATTGGGACCACTGCAATAACCCTTTGAAGAGCATACTAGTGGATTCGATTGATTGTAACCGTAACAAATGGGTTGTGCACAAGTGCCGATGGTGAAACCAGTCAAACAAGAACAATTGTTAGGGGATACACAAGTACCGTTCGAAGAGCACACTAATGGATCGTTGGCACCCAATCCGTAACAAATCGGTATTTGACATTGTTCACCTTTGTATCCTTGTGCACAGGTACAGTTATTAGGCGAACTACAGATACCATGATTTGAACATGACTGAGAGTGATTGGAAGGGTATCCATAACATACTGGATAGGTACATTGGTCGCCTATGTATCCACTTTGGCACATACATGTATTGGGCGAGATACAATAACCATGAGAAGAACAGACAGATGGATTGACGTATGACATGTTGTAACAAGAGTAACTTGCACAGTTTTGGCCAGTAAAACCACTCTTACAAGCACATGTATTTGGTAGTATACATGACCCATTAGAACTGCACACTGTATTATTTGAAAATAAAATATCAAAACAATTATAACTTGCACATGTGGGTCCATAGTACCCATCTTTACATTGACATTTATTAGGCGAAATACACGTTCCATTGGAACTACATACAGTCGGGTTGTTCATTGCAGTGCCTGAACAAGACCATATTTCACAGTTAGTACCATAAAACCCATCTTTGCATTGACATGTATTTGGAGAGGTACATGTTCCATTCGAACTACACACCTGTGTATCATTAAATAAAACATTGTTACAGTTGTACGCTTCACATTGTTGACCATAATAACCATTCTTACAACTACATACATTAGGCGATGTACAAGTGCCATTAGTAGAACACACCAGAGAAGAATTGAATAATCTGCCATAACAATTGTAAGCTTCACATTGTTGACCATAATAACCATTTTTACAACTACATACATCAGGTGATGTACAAGTACCGTTACGACTACATACACTAGTGGAATTAAATATTAATCCATAACAATTGTAACCATCACACTCTACACCATAATAACCACTGTTACAAACGCAGTTATTATAAGAAACACAAGTACCGTTTGAAGAGCACACTTTACTGTTGTTATATAATTTTGAATAACAATTATAAGCTTCACATTGTAAACCATAAAGACCTTGCTTACAATTACATTTATCTGGAGAAATACAACTACCGTTGTTACTACAAACAGCGCTGTTGTTATATAACTGTCCATAACAGTTATAAGCTTCACATTGTGAACCATAATAACCACTCTTACAACTACATACATCAGGTGCTATGCAACTACCGTTGCCGCTACTACACACGGCGGAGTTGTTGTATAACAATCCATAACAATTGTATGCTTCACACTGTTGACCATAATAACCAGTTTTACACTTGCAAACATTTGGCGAGTTACAAGTTCCGTTAGAAGAACAAACATTTGGTTGATTGTAAAGCAAACCATAACAATAAAAGTTTTGACATGTAGATCCACTGAATCCATTATTACAAAGACATTGATCTGGTGCTATACAAGTGCCGTTTGTGCTACATACCAATGGATCTGATTTTGATTTACCACCACAATAATAGTCATTACAATAAGGGTTAACATAACCACTCTTACATGCACATGTATTGGGCGATATACAACTACCGTTGCCACTACATACCATGCTATTATTGAACAAAATTCCATTACAATAATAAGATTCGCAATTAATCCCAAAATAACCGCTATTACAATTGCAGTTATTAGGCGACATACAGGTGCCATTAGAGGAGCACACATTTTTATTAGAGTACAATATCCCATTACAATAATAGTTCTGACAATAAGCACCAGAATAACCACTTGCGCAACTACAGTAATCAGGAGACACACAAGTACCATTACCTAAGCACACACTACTAGAATTAAACATACTGCCATAACAACTCCATGCCTCACAATTCTGACCATAATAACCGCTCTTACAAGAACATGTATTAGGCGATACGCAAGTACCATTAGTGGAGCACACGCTGGAAGAATTAAAAAGAGTAGAAGAACAATAATAGAGTTGACACTGAGCGCCACTAAATCCGCTCTTACACATGCATTGATTAGGTTTTATACAAGTACCATTAGAGGAACAAACATTTGCACTAGACATGAGTTGTGTACCACAGTACCAACTCTGACAGTTACTTCCATAATAACCGCTGTTACAATTACATTGATTATAGGCAACACACGTTCCATTACCACTACATGCAACACTACTTTTATTAAACATGACTCCATAGCAATCAAACGCTTCACATTGGCTACCATAATGTCCCGTTTTACAACTACAAGTATTTGGTTTGATGCAACTACCGTTACCACTACATACCATGCTATTATTAAACAACGTTCCATAGCATTGATAAGCTTCGCATTGAGCACCATAATACCCTGAATTACACTGACATACATCTGGTAATTGACACGTGCCATTACCACTACATGCCTTTGATGAATTCATCATATTTCCATAACAATTGAAAGCTTCACACTGTAATCCATAATAATTAAGATTACAAAGACATGTGTTTGGTTTATTACAAGTACCACTACCACTACATACATTGTTCGCGGTAGATGGCGTGCCGTAGCAGGCATAGGACTCACATTGCGTTCCATAAAAACCGCTCTTACAGAAACAGTTATTAGGCGATACGCAGGTACCGTTAGTAGAGCACACTTGGCTACTGTTGCCTATAATGCCGTAACAAACGGGTATGCAGTCCAGTACGTAACCCGCTGGACATAAACAAGAATCAGGCGATACGCAAGTACCTACGCCTTTACATACCGAACCACTGGTAGTTGGTATTCCAAAGCAATTCAGAGTGCTGCACTGCGAATCGGTGTAACCATAGTCACAGGTGCAGTTATTGGCACTTGTGCAGGTGCCGTGTCCACTACAGACCAGAGGATTGGTCGATAATAAATTGTAACAATATGGATATTGACATTGAGTACCAGTGTAGTTGGATTGACATTGACATGTGTTGGTGTCAACGCAGGCACCGTTACCACTGCATGTGTTTGAGTTGGATGACGATATGCCGTAACAAGTGTAATCGGTACAAATGTACGATACGAATGAATTGGAGAACCAACTATCTGATATTTTTGTAGTGTTCATCTGGTTGTAAAAACTTTTATGGTTGACCAAAGTCAACGTTGTAAGATATGACGTTGACATGTTGAACACGTTGTTGATGTTTGTGCCGATGGCATAATTACGATTATCGCCAAACTGTACAATTAAATAATTGGGATTTACAAAATAAGATTGAATGGTTTGTGATTGTAAAGTAGAGGACATGTTGACTAGAGTGGGTGTGGTGAGTGGGAAATTAGGTTGGGTGCTGTATCCTAATCCCCAAGTGTACAATCCACCATCGCTCGAAAGCGATACTGCGGCTTGGCCGGCCGACTTTATATTTACAAATGTTTTTCCAGATGGCATGGATACTGGAGTGAAACCTGTCAAGATGGATGGTATGTTGTATCCAGTTCCACACTGATATACAATGTTGTTACCCCATGAATAAATGATTCCTTCCGTCGTGAGTGCGTATGATGTTGTTTGTCCCGCAGCAATGTATGTGACGTTTTTGGTCTGTCCGTTGTTTGTAATGTATCCTTGTGTGTTGATTAGCGTTGGAGTCGCAGAGTTGAATGTGGTCCTGTCACCTAATAACAAGCATTAGAAATTAAAAGTGAATGTGAAAACTTTACCAAGTTGAGAATAGGAATTGTCTCCCCATAATATGATACGGTATTGGTTTGTGAGGACAATAAAGTGGTTGTAGGCGGATACTTGGATGGGGACTTCGTTTGTATTTAGGAGTGAAGATAGGGAAATTAAAG
>JAOPGA020001654.1:0-23518 GCA_026419775.2 Acrasis kona | reverse complement strand
TCTACGTAGGTTTAGTTTTTGTGAACGTTGAATTAGAAGGTAACGTTGAATTGGAAGGTTACAATGACTCAGTTTGGTTTCTTCTCAWATAAATCTGATTTTTCCCTCCAAATTGATTGCAACAAGTAACAGGTTCCAACCAACGTCATTCATCATCAAACACTTAATAGTCACACCATAAACAACTCTTGAAATGAATACCAACCAACAATGCATATCTAATAACTTTAATTGCCATGAACAGAAGGATGCGCGTCGTGAGAATTGAGTAGTGCCCATATGCTTGGGCGACTTGAAAGGCAACAACCTTGGTGTGCAATCCGAATGCCGGATTAAACGCCCTCTCACGACAAACAATTCGACTGGGCCAAAAACAAAAAAGATTCGTGTTCGCGGACCTGGTGATGCTTTCAAGAATGACAAAAATTGGTTTGAGCGACAAATTAAAAAGTTTGAGGTGTTGACTTTTGAGAACATTTCTTTATCTGAAATGATTGAAAAGCCTCCTTCAGCAAAAAGGGTATTTGTTTTATAAAATTGTTCTAATATATGAAGGTTAGAAAAATGAAAAAGCATTTAACAACTGTGAGAAGCGAAAGTGTACGTTGTGTTGATAAAGATGGGATTGGACTGCTACTTTATTACAAGAATTTATTTACTGCAAACGAAAATAAAGCTCTTCAAAGAGCAATTCGGAAACTATCGTTGGCTTTTACACCTCCGCATGCTCCAAATAGAAGACATTCAAAGAAGAAATCCAAAAAAAATCTAAAAAGGTCGGCACGTATCATTTCGCGTACTGGTACGAACGAATTGCCAAGGTCTCCAAACCGCACTATTTGAAAGATTTATTATAACCAAGATCCCAAATCAATGTGTTAACGATGAATAGATAATTTTAAATACAACATAATTTTTGTTCAATTGGTCTGCCACAATTTCAAGCCAATCTGGCTTAGCTAGTATTTTACTCGGCTGCCAGGTGGATGTCACAGGTTCAATACCCTGTAGCAGAAAAAAAGCGATGGAGGGAACGCCGATGAAGAAAAAAACTAACATAGCCGAGTAATACTCAATATGAGTTTGATAAAAATTCCTCAATTTTCTGTTTCTAAACTATCGATTAAGGTAGGTGGAAATTTTATTAATAGGATATAAAAATGATAAAAGGATCACAATAAGAACCAGTATTAATAGATCTATTGTAAAATTTATAAAGTCACACCTGGCACACTATGTCTCCAATGAACATGATTGGTAATTCAAAAAAGTGGAGATACAGGGAATCTCAAATATTTCAATCGAACCCTGGACTTTATGCATGCAAAGCATACACTCTACCAACTGAGTTACATCCCCTTATTTTTAAATTTCTATTAGTAGTGTGAATTGTGCAATATGGTGGCAACCTTCTTCACAATGTCATCATTATTCAGGAATCCCTGAAAATGATGATGTTCCCTCGTGACAACTTTTGCTCCAGTATATACGAATGTCATGAGCGAAGAGGTACAAAGGGTTACGTTGGTGTGCTCCCTGCCAGCAACTTGTATCAATTTCATGACGTCAGTGAAGATAATTTCGAAGCCCAGCCATCGATAGTAGTCGATCCAAGGTCTCGTTGTGCTTGCTACACCGTAGAGGAGATAAGATTTCTAATTAATCGGTAACATATCTCCTATATCTCAATGTGGTTCCGTTTTCTCCCATTCATCAATGTCTCAAGGTCGACGATTGTATTTATGTAGTGTTCTACAAAATTGAGGATTGGTAGTTAGTCGATCGTTGAATCGAGTGGAGAATCCACAAGAAAATGATACAGGTGCCCTTCTTGTCAAAATGTAGTCTCAATGTCATGATAAGAGATTTCAGCATCATTAAGATATATGGAAGGAAAATGGATTCGAACGTCCTTTTTTACCTCGTATGAATCTATTCCTATGGAGCATCGTTTAGATTACTTGTCACAATTCCGTCGTGAGATCAAATTTTACAAACATAGTTTATTGTTCCATTAGAATCTAGGTCTAATGTAAATCTATAACATTGTACATGTCGTTAAGTGTGTTATCCACAATCTGATTTAGAGAAGTGGCGATTGACTTATTAAAGTCTCTTGAAATATATGTTAAACAATTGAACTCCGATGTCATCTCCATTTTTAGCAGACACCAAGGTTAGTGACTTGTTGAGTTTCTTGAGTGCCAATAATTACGAGAACGCTCATCTTGATCTCAATAAAAAGTACCAATGATTAACCACATTTCATAGTAAAAATCCATATGTGTTTGGATCGTTGGCGAGATTTCATAGTTTAAACTTTTTGATTTACAGTTTTGGTGTGTGTCAGATAGTGCGAAGATATCATTTTTGTGATTTTACAGATTATTTATTTACGATATAATGTAAATGGAGATAAAAATTGTAAGGGGATGTAACTCAGTTGGTAGAGTGTATGCTTTGCATGCATAAAGTCCAGGGTTCGATTGAAAAGTTTGAAATTCCCTGTATCTCCAATTTTTTATTTACAACTAAAGCATGTTCATAAGATAAGAATCACTTTCCACGTTTTTCATCCAAACACTACTATTGTTCTATTATTAAAACTTTACATTTATTTGGGTCCATTGTACCTCATATGGAACATGTGCACAGTTCTCCTAACTTCTTCTTCTCCAGGGTCCTTCTCAAACATGACAGGATATTTCTCTTCATATAACTTTTCAAAGGAGAAATTATTCTCGGTGGCAATTTTGAAGAATTTTTCATTCTTCTTTGCCTTCCAAGGTTGATGATGTGTGAAACAACAAATTATCAAAGTTTCTTTAGGAATGCAACAATGAGCACATGTTTCCAACATGTCATAGTGTGCTGAATGATTGTTTATTAAGTCACTCATGATAACCACGTCGAATTTTTCAGTAATTTCATGCAGTTTGCCCCATAGATGTTTCCGTACCTCAACATCGGCATTAGGGTACAAGTGTCTGTTTATCTCTACATTATGTTCCAGGTTGTCAATTAGAGGTTGGTCGGGGTAGTCAGTAAGTAAAGTCTTTTTTGCACCCAAATGTGCTGACACGAGTGACGGTAGACCACCTCCAGCACCCATCTCAATAACTGTCTTGTCTTTAACTAGTTCTGGGTTCTTGTAAAGGTGTTTTGCAGCACATCTAGCCGCATTCCATCTGTGTGGGTTAAGGACGTGATGTTTATTTAGTGCACGTACAAATAATTTCCCCATAAACGGTGCTCACCAACAATTTTGATTTTATAAAGGTCACCTTCAACATCAACTTCTTCGTAAAAGTCTTGTCTTTTCGGTACGTAATAGTCTTTTGGCTCTTCAGCAGCGAAAAAACTAAAATCTGATTCTTCTTGTTCCGTCATCAATGTGTGTGAATGATGTTCTGGTTGACACTTCAATTGTAACTGGGCGTCATGAAAAGAAGGCGAAAGTAGAGATATTCTAAGTCTCCAAACTGAATCACATGGAGAGTGAAATCTTGTATACAGGAGATTGAATAAATATAAGGCGATTTTACATTAGAATGGGAAGGAAACACCAAAAGTTGCAGTTAGACAAAAGATGTACGCACACATGTTATTAATTTTGTTTATTTTAAATATTTAGTTGAACTAGATTGCTGGGAAACCAACCATTTTTCTTAGTTTTTACATTCTCACCTCTCCATCGACCAGTGTTGAGGTCTTTTTCAAAAACCTGGATAGGCTCACCCTTTCTGAACCAGAGATCGCTCTTTTGTGTGCCTTTGAAATCGCCGACAGCATTATAAACGTTTCCGAACCCATCACTACCAACACCAGTGTTTGTTATTGTAGAAAATGTTTTCTCGAAGTTCATTATGTCAATTTTGTTTGCGTTTTTAATGCGTATGGTAGTTTGTTCAATCCTCTCGAAGACTGCTTTTTTAATCAAATGGAACGAAGATAAAATTTCTTCCTCCTTGCAAGGAATGTAAGTAGAATGTTTATTGTTAACAATTTCTTTAGCTCTACAATTGGGTCCCAATTCAACTCCAATTAAACTACAATGAAACTGTTTAAATTCAGGGTTATTCAAACGCTCTCTAATGGACTCCATTGTTGTGCTTGATGCATTGTCCTCTCCATCAGTAAGTACAATTAATTCACGATGGCAATTATGGTACTTCTTTTCTCTGGTCATCTCTAAAAGTGCTTTGTGACATGCATCATAGAGTGCTGTGCATCCACTTCTTTCTCGAGCGATGGCATTTGCTTCTCGATCCCAGTCTACATTTCTTTTTGACTTTAAATGTAATTGACGGAAGGCTTTGTTGGAGAAATTAATAATTTCGATGCGATCCGAGTCCCAAAGGACCTCATTGAAAATGAGTTGGGCTCCCTTCATGGCGTTGTTGAGGCGATTGGAAAGCATCATGCTTCCGCTTACATCAATTACAAAGGTGGCGAGAACCCTCGGGCGGTTCTCTGTTGATTGAGTAGATCTTTTTGTTACTGTGATTGTTGTTTGCATGTTTGTTACTTCTTCAATAAATGAAAATTCTTTTAACCTAGCCCAAGTTCATCTTTTGCGAAGTAGTTCAAAATTATCAAGACATGAACTAGCTTTTACAACGAACTATGATACAAAAACACAACCTTAAAGAAAGAACACATTCAATGTACACACTGTTGGCATTCTTGATATTGTTTGTTTGCGTAGCAGCGCAATCAACAATTAACCTCTGATAATTTACAGCTAATAATTATTATCTTAATAAAATAATTCAAGTTCCTGTTGGACAGGTTGTGCACTTTATTATACAAGGATTCAAACACATCACTGCCGGTAAAGGAGATCTGTGCGATTCTAAAAGAGCAGTTGAATCAGTAAGTGGATACGAATCAATAGCATATTACAACCCAGATAATGTGGAAGGAGGAACGTGGTATTTCGCAGGTGTCGAACAGGCAACAATTTATTGGAGAACATCCATGAAAAAGATCAATGTAGTCCAGGAACCCACAGCCCATTATTTGGTTTTCAGACCAAATAAGCTCAAAAGCACCTTCCATTTATCTATTCCACCACTTACAAACACAAGTGTTTTCATTGGATTTGACTCTGCTCTTTTTGTCAGTATCAATGCCCGCACTGATAATTTGGGATCCATTGACTATCTCTTTTTGGAGTTTTAGTGTTGGTAGTCGTTGTTGTGTTGATTGCATTTGTTGTTTTGAGGAGAAGAAGAGGATCTAGGTATCAAAACATTTAATAAAACTTTGTGATATTACACATCGGTTGATTTTTCCATATTTTCATCAAGCTGGTCCACATGTGTGTATTTCATGCCAAAGGTTGATTGCTGAAAATTTCTTGTAATACATTTTTTGTAATGAACGCTCCTCATGGTGTTTTTACCAAACTACAATTGAGGGCGTGGCGAGCTACAGTAGTGGTGGATGCTGTACACCGCGAGAAAGAAGAACGACTACTTCGACTTGGAATGATAGAAGAGATAAGGGAGTTAGGACATCTCAAGAGACGAACAAGCCAAGCATCAGATCAATATTGAAACAAACCTGACATTTCAAAATTCGCACCTGATTCATTTGAAGACATTACTTTTCTTCAAAAGCAAGCTCACATTAACAGGCTGCAGATACTTCAATTGCAGTTCTCATCAGTCCAAATACAAATCTTAGAACATCATACTCTTGTTTCACAAATAAAGCAAATTTCAATACATGTCGCGAAGTAACTAATATCCATATTGCAATTATCGCTCCAGAATCGTCTGATACAAATGTTCACATATGAAACACAAAAAACTCTCAGATTTATTCATAAAATAATTTATTATTGTTCCTCAAGTTCAATCTGCTCAGTTTTATCTGTGCGCTCAGTGAATAAAATCTCATTCCCAAACCTATCAACAGGTGTCATCTTGTGGTCCACATTCCTTGTTAATACCAACCAAAATATCCACACAGATACAGATAACACAGCCGTAATCAGTTCAATAACAGCTAGTCCTCTACTCGTTAGGTGCAATGCATCATTTAGCAGAGGTCCATACAATAAAAATATAATACATTCCGCAACATTGATGTTGAAGCACAAATCATAAGAGATGACCCTACCTAAAAAGTTATTTGGAGTGACAATTTGAAGGATGCTTGTTGAAAAGGACCAAATAATTCCACCACTTGCAGCAATAATAAAAGCACCAGCAAAGTAAGCATATATATTTTGAAACAACAACACAATTACAAAAGCAGGAATAAACAATACAAAACAACCAACAATAATATAACGAATTAATCTTGGAGAATAGTTTGAAGGTAATATTCTTTCCATCAAAACTGGGAAAAATCCAGATGTAAGCCCAACCATTGCTCTATATAACCCATACACCCATGCAGCGTCTGAGATAATACCTTCGGGCTGCCACTTTTGATAAAATAGTTTCTGTGAAAAAGTAAATCTTTATCATCAAACAAGACTTACCATCGCAACAAAATCCAAACTAGCCCAATTCAGTGCACCAACAGCCTTTAAGAATATTAGCGAAAATATATATGGCCTTTGGACCGTAAACTTTATCCCAATAAAAAAATCTTTAATGTGATTCAAAATCATCTCACTTGCAGTCTCATGTGATTTACTACTCTCGCTTGCTAGTACAGGTATTGGTTCGACTTGCGCAGACAAATCAACTTCCTGACTGTCAGTGAGTTGCTCTCTACCTTCCATCTTTAATATTGCAATTTTTATGTTCTCTGGTCTGAGAGACGCATATCTGAATAATTGTGCTACACTTAAGGAAGAAACTAGAAAAGCAACAGAATCTAATATGAAATTAGCACTTGTGCCAATGTACGAAGTACAGACGCCACCCAAGAAACTACCAACAAAAGAAAAACACATCCAAGTAAGACTCTCTAGAGCGTTGGCGGTAAGCAAGTCTTCCTTACGAACAATTAAAGGAACAAGACCCTCTCTGCATGGATCAAAGAAGGAATTAAAAGACCAAATTAAACTTGTAACAACATAAATTAACCAATAAAAACGATGGGGATCAATTGTTGTAATTAAGAAACAAAGAACAAGAAACATCCTGGACACATCAGAAAATAACATGACTTTTCTTCTATCAAATACATCTGCCACCACACCGGAAATTGGCATTAGTATGATTGGAGGTATATAACAGGACAGAAATACAGATCCCACCGCTAATCCATTATTTGGATGATTTTTAAAAACTGTCTTGATTAGATGAAATGTCAAGTATATGGGCTTACCTTCTTCGATTGTAGATATACAGGCAATATGTGTGAGGACGTTACCTATTGTACTAATTAATGTTAAAACATTTTTCGTCTTTTGGTATACCTAACGACTCCCGCGATCCATATCCATCTAAATTCTTCATATTCTACCAGTATTCTAAAGTACGAAGAGAATCCCAATAAAACATTTCCGATCACGGGTATGTTGAATATAGCTGAGCTTGTGGCAGCCGGTATTTGCTGGTTTTCTTCCTCTACGTTGGACTGTGATATATCTGATGTTACCAGTTGTACATTATCCGCGATTCTTTCCTCCTCTGCGATTGTGTCTTGTTCGTTTTGCATTGCTGAATTGAAGTTCTAAAAATAAAATATAATTTCACAACCGAATGATAAGGAATGTGAGGCCTTTTTTTCAATAGAACCTTAGGTTGAGGCACAATCTGTCCGGTATTGTATTTAAGTGCGAACAGCGTTTATGAATTTAAGACAAACAAATAGATGTGTATGTTGAATAAAAATGTTAAAAAGTAAAGATTAAAATTCATTTAATAATTTATGATAAAATGATACTTGTTCATCTGTAAAATGGTGTCCTTGGTATGGATCAGTCTCAATTATAAGATTCACTCCATGTTCGTTTTTTAATTCTTCATAACACATTGATGCGTATTGGTATGAAACAACCTGGTCATCCTCTCCATGATGAATGTATACTGGTATGTTTTTTTGTTGCTCATGGACAGTAATGTGGTTAGGTACTTCCTTTTTCCATCTTTGTAATGTGTAGCCACTCGCTGCTACTATGGCCTTTAAACGGTTATTAGGGTACGAAAGTCCTGTCAAAAGCGAAATGGCAGCACCTTGTGAAAAGCCTCCTAGAATTACTTTACCAGATTGATTTGATTTAAAAAGTTTGAATTCTTCATCTAACAACTTTGTAATGTTTTCTTTGCTCTGTAGAATCCCTTTTTCATCTTCAAGTTTTTTTGCATCCCCCATTCTGTCGAATGACTTGATGTCATACCAACCAGGCATTACATATCCATTGTTAACAGTTATGGGTCTAGACGGTGCGTTGGGTAATACGCATCTCATTTTAGTCGGCAAGATCTGCTCAAACAAAGAACGAAATCCCTCCGATGAATCACCAAGACCATGACACCATATTAAAGTTGATTCATGGTTATCCTTTGCTTCGATAACGTGGCAATTCAGTCTTATATAAACACTTGAATACATTCTGACCAGTCTTGATGAATTCAACACCCTCCTCATTCGGAAATTGTAAAATGCTACTCGGAAAAGTGGAATATAAATCTTGGGTAAGTGGGGCCTAACCGGTTCATTTAGCACACATGTCAACGCTTTATTCGTAAGCAAACTTGTTAATTGTCAAGTAACGTTGATGAAATCCCCCGAAGTAGGAACCGAATTCCGTAATAACGCACTAAACTTTATTGACAGGTCTAAAAATGATGATGTCGATAACAGACAGTTGACGTCCTATCAAACAAAAAAAAGTCATCCGAACTCCGGTTGACATGTCTTCTCATCTGTTTGAGAGCGGACCAGAATATGACACTGTCTCAACGACGACTTCAACTTCACCGACTGCATTATCATCGATAAGAAGAGCGACTATATTTAAAGCAGCGAAGAAGATTGAGAAAACCACACTAGAACAAATTTTTTCTTTAAGATGCAAGACCATAACAACGCTTTTTCTTCTCTTCTCAATTGTGATTATTGTATTCTGCGCTGTGTTATTTGGAATATTTCCCAAAAGGTATCAACAAAACAAACCATACGTGTTAATTATATTATAGACTAGTGGACTTGGAAACGGATAGGGTATACAAAGGATATGAAAGAGTATCAAGTTACTCTTCAGATCTACTACAATTTTTGTATATAGTCGCTGATGGTACTGGCTATTCAGAAGACTACGGGGATACATTCGACTTCCCTATGTATCTACCAGTTACAGAAGGAAGAGAGACTATTTCACCTAGAGCAATGCATGAGTTGGGTCTCCAGTGGATATCGTAACTATACAACATTACACAAGGCTTTTAACCTTTTAGATTTTATTATCCTAACGGTAGTCTGTATTATCAAGTCGGATACAATTCCAACACCACAGACTCCGTATTCAAATTAAGTAACATGAACCAACTGGATGTGAGCATCTTGAAGGCAAATTTTTCGGACTTGAATTGGGCGTACCCAGCGCTGGTTTCATCTAATCGAATTCCGATGATGACAGTCACCAAGCTTCTTTATAATGCGAATAATGCTATCGGAGGTTTTATAACAGTGGGTCGGTTTCTACAAGGAAATGAACTACAAATTATGGCGGACGCTACTCAGTTATGTGTTAGTATTTTATTATGGGATGATGAAAGAGTTAAGAATGAATATTATCGACTTGCCGACAAGGCCGTGACTCCAAGTTTTAAACAGAATTGGCATGCGGACACAAGCATCTCACCCAGGATCGTTCCGCTCAAATCAGAATTTACTGGGTTGTGTCCGCAAGCGGATACGGAAGCACCGTATACGGACGTACGTGAGGGAAGCTTTCTTGTAAATGACATTTCCGGAAGTCCTCGCTTTGTGTTCCAGGTTAGAATTCATACCAAAAATATGTACATTGGGCTTGTAAGTATGTTTACTGCTTTTGCTGTTCTAGTGGCCGGTATTCTTGTTGTTGCATTTGTTCTTGTTATTCTTGTTGATGTTGTGGTTCTGAACCGAATCAGCAAAATAAACAGTCAACTAGAAAAGATTACAATAGACAGGAATGTGAAGGCAAGATTGGCAAGAAGTAAAAGTGGAGATGAGGTTGCCATATTAATAAAGTGTGTCAATAAAATGTTAACATCTCTCGATAAGGCCAGCACGAAGATTCATGATGTACTGACGAGGACTCTACATTTAGAAGAAAGAAGCAGAAACATGATCAAAGCCATGCATGATTACGTTATTTGTGTCTTATCAAAGGATGGTTCCATTCAAGAATCCAACCCACAGTTCCAAGAGTCTTTTACCAATCTAAAGAATGTAAGTTTTTTAACCATCGCTTGTATTCATTTTTTGTAGAAATCAATTGAGGCCTATACCGACTTGTCATTAAAAGATTTGATTGAAATGAGCACCACACAAGAACAACGCGAAAGCTTTTTTGTGACCAGATTCCGCCAGAGAATTCCCGTCAAGATTAGAGTTTCGCCGTGCACTATTTTCATCGACGAACAGCCTTATGATGCGTTGGTCATTGTAGGTCAAAACAAGAGCGAACAGGAGGACATGATGCACAAACTAAAATTCATCAAGGACGATTTAGATTTTATGAGAGTTTGGGAAGATCCAATTAGAAGAGAAGACTTTTGGCAATATTGTATCAAAGAGCGTTCAAAGGGTAATTTTCGCATGAAACTTTCATTTTTTAATTTATTATAGAAAATGTAATGTTCCTTCAACAAGTTGAATTATACAAACTCACAAAAGCCGCTAAGGACCGTGTGAAACTTCAAAATCAAATATATCAAAGATTTTTGTTACCAACATCAGAAGACCTTCTCAACCTATCGGGGAAGATTCTAGATAAGGAGTTACCGTTGATTAAAGAAGGTTACGCCCAGAGAGATTTATTTGATAGTTTGGAACGATTTGTACGTAATATGGTTGTGTCGGATACCTTTAGAAGATACAATGAACAAACTAGAGGTAATGGCCGCTATAGTATCAGACAGTGATGTGTGTCAAGAAGTGAATAAAGAACTAAATCAAAACATGTTGATTGTTAGTTGACTGTTCTAATAATATAAACATTTTCTATTTTAAAAAACTTTCCACAAATACAACACAATAATATGACGACAAACAGCCCTTCAACTAGACCGCGTGCCTTGAGCTCTTTATCTATAACTGTTCCTAAACCTACTTTTACAAAGATGGATCCATCTGTGCTTTCAGCGATGCTAAGCCAAGAAGATGTAGTAGTTGTAGACGTTAGGGATGACGATTATCTAGGGGGAGGTTAGCAGTAAAATTTTAAAAAACAATTCGCTGATAATATAATAGCCATCAAGGGCTCTATACGACTTCCCTTCAGTGAATTTGAAGGAAAGGTGGACGATTTGGTTAAACAGTTAATTAAGGATAAAAAAGAGACTGTAGTGTTTTATTGTATGTTCAGTCAACAAAGAGCGCCCACTTGTGCGTCAACATTTGTTGATGCAGCGACTCAGCTCGAATCTAATAACATCAAAGTGTAAGTAAAAAAAGTGGTATCTGTTTTTGAATGTGTATAGATACGTACTTTCTGGTGGCTTTCATTTGTGGCTAAAGACATTTAGTGATTCTGAGCAAGGGTCAGCAGACGCTACCTACGTACAAGACTTTGATAGAAACTACTGGAAATTCGATCCCGTTTCAAGTACCTTATTCCACAAAGAAGATGTACATTTCCTACCGGAGTCTTTATTTAAAAATTAAAAATCTTGTTTGTAAACAGCTTCGTCTTTATTTGTTATTTCACAGTCCAAGTCTATTAGAGGAAGATGTCTTTCAGGTAAGCAAGAGACACGCTGCCGCGATAATGATTAAAATTGATTTATTGAAATTTTACAGACAATTATGGATGTGAGAGGGACCTATGGATGCGAAAAAGAATGTCTTCACGCAAACTGAATGTTTGTGCACGCGCTGCACTTATCAAATGTAGACCTAATCCTGTTTTCGTAGTCTTTTCTGTCATTCTCCGGTAACTCCATTCCCTCTCCACTAAAATCTACCCGAAGCAAGTTCAAGGACACCTTCTCAATGACCTGACATTCTACACTGTTGAAAACAAAAAGCAGTTCCCATTCAAATTTAAATAGGTTCAAAAGGCGAGTGTTATCGGGTGCCATTTTGTAGACTTGTTCCATTCTTCTTTGTGTAATTTGAGGTTTGTCGTGGTCTTTGCCAGTATGGAAATGTAAGAACCACTGACCTCTGCAATCTTTAAAGTTGATGTCAATTTTACTCAGCGCCGTGCGAATGTGAAATAAAGCGGCAATGACTGGTGATTGATTACATGTCTTCAGCAGATTCACTACCCTCGTCTTTTCTCCAAAATGTGTGGACAAGTACTTGGTTAAACTCTCGTGTATGCTCATGTTCACATCATTGTTGAAATTTTCCTCCGAAAACGGTGTGTTGTGAGTGTATTTTAGAGCATCGGATAGGTATCCGATGAGCTTGTAGACTACTAAAGGTATTGGGTCTTTCGCCTTGTCCGCGGTAAAGCTTTTTTCCTTGCATTCCCCACCTTCGTACGAATAACAGGTGAAGTTGCGACCCAGTCGTGGTAAATCCTTGCTCACTGGTAAATTCTCTAAAGTCTTGTGACAAACGTCTCTAACGTCACTAACGACGAGGTCCATTTGAATAGTTGACATGGTGTTTGTATATCGAGTTGTCGTATTACCACAGCAGTGATGTGTATCCAAGTGTTAATGCGATGAATAATGGTCTCGCCGTTAATGATTTTGCAACGATCGTTTTGCGAAACTATCTAATTTCGTCGTGATTGGCTGTTATCTGTCAAACATGTCAAATGTCTAACACACCGTTAGAAGAATGTTGCTATGCACAAAAGACTTTGAAACTGGTCGAAACAGATACACTTCAGTATACAAGTTATATAAACATATATATGCGTCAAGTTAGAACGTATGTTATGGTTGACATTTGTCAACCAGTTCACAAGGTGATTCAAAAAAATAATTGATGTTGCCATTCCAGCATGTGCGAACATTACATCCCGGTGCCACTAAACCAGTAGATGACGATGAAACGACCGATATTTATGTATATGACATCTTCACATCTCCCAGTCGTAAACTTATGAGTTTCACCACAAGCGAGGGACCAACTTCGATCTATGCGCTTGGAACAGATTTAACAGAAGTTGCTACTTTAAGTTCTAAAGTAATAGTTAATGTGATGTAATGCAATCTAATGATCAAGAATGTTAGCAGCGTTTGCTTCTCAAACGACGATAGAAATCTAGTCACCTGCAATCAAGGCGGTGAAGTGCAGTTGTGGGATATGCGTGTCCCTAACTCTGCATTAACATCCAGAGACAGTATGCTTGTTTGGTTCTTTTTAAAAATAACTCTTTCAAAGTTGAAATGGGAGAACTATACAGTCTTGATGTATTAGAAAATTATTATGCTGTTAGTGGCGAAAATACAATTGTCGTTGGGTAAGTTTAGTGATAAACATCATCATTCACACATACTTGTAGTGATTTGAGGAAAAACATGGCACCAGTTCAGAAATTAGTAAATATACATACCATGACCATACGGAACGTTAAATTCACAAGTACACATCTCATTAGTGGTGCAGACGATGGTCTTGTTCATGTTTATGACATTAATAATTTGAGCGAGGACGGTCTAAGCAGCGTTATTAATGTAGACACTGGAATCAACCGTTTAGGATTGATTGGAGATGCCTTGTGGACCATCACACATACACATGAATTACAATTTTGGAACAGGTCAACAGTACGTTACATTTTCACATTAAAAATTAACACTATTAGTGTTTACAAGTGGGTACCACAATTAATAGATCTACTTTTGAGACACCGACTTCTTCTGAGTGGGACCACTATGTCATCAATGCTACCTCTCATGGAGATGAATTGTTATTGGCGGTTGGAAACCATCAAGGAAGCGTTACTATTCATAAAGTTGGAATTGAAAACAATAAAAGCATTTCCTCACCAATAAGCGAACCTCTCACAGGCGGTCATGATGATGATGTGCTTGTAAGAGCAATTTGGATTGATCTCCCTCAGGTTTGATACTATTTTTTAGGATACTAATCATTTTTAGGTTGATAGGGTAATTACAGCAGGTGAGGATGGAAAGGCTTGTATCTGGCGTGGAGGGTCATCAACATCAAAATCAAAAAAGAAGAAAAACTTTAAACCATACTAATTAATAAACAATGTGTTACATTATAATTAAAAGTTTATTACTGCAAATGTGTTCTTGTAATAAAATGATGTTACATTATGAAGTTTTTGTCTACCTACATCCGACCAAGCTTCATAATCATTGGTGGTGCTGCAGTATTTGAGTATACCCATGATCTCTCCTACTGCCATCTCTCTAATTTTCAGGTTTGGAGAACACAGGAATGAAGTTAGTATTTTGTGTTCTTCAATACATATCCACTCATTGTTCAAAGCATCATCGCACATCTTATAGCAGCCCTGAAAGTCCGCCGTGTACATTGTTTCGGCAGGTTTAGCGTTTGAAGGCAGTTCATGTGAGGGTTCTACATGGTTTGATGGCAAACTTTCTGGACTCTTACTACTATCTCGTACTTTAGTACCCAATCTCGTTTTTGATCTCGACGTCCCTATATCCTTCTTTGCTCTACTGGTATCAACAACACTATTTTGTGACTTTTTCTTTAGCATGTCACTAGTTGCACCGCTCTCCATGTATACCGCATGACCTTCTTGCCGAACATGTTTAGAAACAAGTGCGTACTCTACCATAACGCCACAAGTGCATTTTGCTGTGCACAGTTTATGGTGACACTTGCAGACGTGGAACTGCTGATAGAACGAAGGCAAGTCTGTCCCTTGCTCTGTTTCAATCCACCTTTCCAACTTCTCCTCAGTCACAGAGCAATATACCTGAAAGCAATCTCTGCCCATGGATGTTTTGATTATAATGTTCAATGTGTCTCATCGAACAAGATTATTATGGTCAGTGGTCTCATGGTTTGCTCGTATTTGGGCGTAAATCCTAAAGTGGAGATAATGGAAACCCATTTATTCCATAGAGGCGTCACGGTAATCACATCAGAGATTTAACCTGTATTAAGATTTATTTGCACCCACCACATCATACCTCAACACGTATACGACACAATCATGGCGTCACCAAGAATGTGGTGGCAGTTGAAGGCTTTTGTAGGGTTGTGGGGAAGCCATTCATTTCAGAACCAATTATGAGTCTTTCTTTGGAAGCGACGAGGATAGTATTCTTCTTTCAAATTATCCATTGAATCCTGTACTTGTGAAGTTTATGATTTTTTAAACAATGAGCGACAACACAAGAGGTAAATGAGAAGTAAAAATATAGAATTATTGAAACATGTGTATTTTTTATTTTTTAGTTGTTATTGTTGTTGCTATAGACAAATATTGTAGGTTTCTACTTTGGTACATTTAGGGTTTGAATGTTTTTAACTGCGTTCACCACGGATTCTTCTGGCGAGTTGTACATCTTTAGGCATAATTGTGACTCTCTTTGCGTGAATGGCGCACAAGTTGGTGTCCTCAAATAGACCAACAAGGTATGCTTCTGATGCTTCTTGCAGGGCATCAACAGCAGATTGTTGGAAACGTAAATCTGACTTGTAGTCTTGTGCAATCTCACGAACCAAACGTTGGAAGGGAGCTCTGCGAATTAAAAGTTCTGTGCTCTTTTGGTAACGACGGATTTCACGTAGTGCAACAGTTCCTGGCTTGTATCTGTGGGGCTTCTTAAGACCACCGGATGAGGGTGCTGTCTTCTTTGCTGCCTTGCTGGCAAGTTGTTTACGTGGTGCCTTTCCACCAGTTGATTTACGTGCTGTCTGTTTTGTTCTTGCCATTGTGTGTTTTTTTCAATATTTACATTCGACCAAAATAATTGCTATTTGAATGAATGGGTGACAACCTGTTCCGTAACGATAAATAAAGTTGTGTAAGGGACTCAACTTGAAAGTATTAGAAATTAATCATTACAAAATCTTTGATAAGGATGGAGCAGTTGAGTGTGTTTTCTTGTGGGAGTTGCCTGTTAGATATCATTTGTACGGTGTCTGAAGATTTCGTAACTGGAAATGGCCTTAAAATAGGATCAACCACACATGTAGAGGAGAAACATATGAAAATGTAAACTAATTGGCGATCATTCATTCTTAATCTCAAAAAAGTGTTGAATTGATCAAAAAAGAAGATTGTACTTACAGACCAGGAAGTTCCCCATTAAATACTTTAAGAACGATACAATGGATATCGAACAGAACAAGACCTGTGTGCACCTACATGGGTGTAATTGGGGACGACCACTATGGTGGGTTGTTGGCTCAAAAACTGAAAGAGTCGGGAGTGAATGTAATGTACTATACAAAAGAAGGTGGCAGGACTGGAACATGTACCGTAATGGTATCTAATAAAGAAAGAACACTTTTAACTGACATTGCTGTCGGAAGAGATGGCGAAACATTTCTGAGTCATTATCAAAGCGAACAAATATCTAATGCATTGAAAAATTCAGATATAATTGTTTCAACTGGTTTTCTTCTCACAATTAATCCTAATACTGCTGTATCGCAATCTATCTATTCAACCGAAAATAATAAAATTCTTGCATTTAGCTTGGCAGCAACCTTCATTGTTCACAAATTTAAATCAGAGTTGAATGAAATTATGCCCCATGTAAATTATTTGTTCGGTAATAAACTGGAGGCTGAGGCGTTGAATGATATGATGGGTTGGGGTCATACCAACATTCTTGATATAGCAAGGAGTGCCTCCAAAATTAAAAATAAATCTTCAAGACCCAGAGTAGTCGTTTTCACACAAGGTTGTGATAAAATTATTGTGGCTGTGGATGGCGAGTGCACAGAATATGATGCACGTAATATTAAAGAAGATTTTGTGGCGGATACAAATGGTGAGTAGTATAATGATATCATAATGTATTAAGTTACTTAGGTGCAGGAGATTCATTTATGGGAGGGTTCGTGGCTGGTTTGACTTTTAATAAGACAATTGAGGAATGCATTGAATGTGCCATTTACTGTTCTGTATCGGTGTTGGGTGAGGTGGGGTGTCACTTTAAAAAAGAGCCTGCATTTAAACTTGATGATAAAAATTAAATTCCTGTGATTTATAATTATACCAACATTTTAAACTTATTAGGAATCCATATTCCGACCTTAACTCAGTTGGTTTTTGCAACATAGAGTGCGTGACTGTAGTGTTAAAACATCATGAAGTCGCTGGTTCGATTCCGGCAGGTCGGATATTTTACTATTTTTTGTTATATTTGAAATTATCTTTTTCCAAACAAAGAATTCTTTTGTAAAGTTTCGCGCTAATGAGATGAACAACATCGAATGCTACATTGACGTGTTCAGCAATGGTTAGTATACGAATTTTAATTCAATTCCAGACAATCTTCTGGAGCAGGAGATGTTTGAGCTATTTCAGGCAGTCTTTATTGGGTATCAACCTCCAAACAAGATTAACAACAACTACTTCAAGAACACGATTTATTGAAAGTCACAAAAATGTATTTACACATGACTCACTCACTACTCATTACCTCTAGTATGGTTTTCTTCCAACATAATTACCTCCTGGTGAATAATCACATAAAATTGTATTTCCGTATTGAATGTTGGAGCACTTGACACGTGCGCATCCAATGTTGATGCTTGTTCTCCAAACAATTTGTGTATAGTGACCACATTGTTGACCACTTTGGCATGTATTAGAAGTGTAATTGTAATATGTTTTTTCTGATCCCCATGAATTGACTGCTTCAACACCAGTAAGCGTGCCTCTACTAGTTGATGCGAAAATGTTTTCTCCAACATAAGTGCCATCAGCTAGATAACGGTTCTGGTTGTGAGCCATTAACTGGCCATTTGATTTACATTGTGATGCGTAGGACACAGCAAAGTCCTCCACAGTTGTGCTCCATGAAACCAACTCCGTTAGACCAACTCCAGTTCTGATTTGGTTATGAGCATTTACAATTGCTGTGATTTCTTGAGTAGTGAATCTATTAACAACTGAAGATGATGCAGTTGTGGTAGGTGTGGTGGTAGTAGTTGCAACTCTGGTTGTTAAAGAGTTTGTAGTAGTAGGTGTTCTTGTGGTTGTTGGAGTTGCTGTCGTAGTAGTTGTTGGAGGCGAAGCGGTTGTAGTACCACTTTGACCATAATCACCTATCCATGATCCTAGACCAGTTACTTGATCTAAACCTGCACGAGCACTGAACCCATTACTGCCGGAAGTGATGTCACGATAGATGATATTGTTTTGGTACAAATAGGATGGTTTCACAACGTCACCCCTAACTGCAGCTCTTGCTGCAAACAATGGAGTTGCCAAACTGGTTCCACCTACAATGTAGAAGCAGTTACCATTAGTGCAACTAGATTGTGATGTGCTATATACTAACACACCGCTGGAAGGGTCCGCGAGGTACGATGCATCAGGAACAGTTCTTAGTCCAGAGCAATTAAAAGAAGAGTAATTTGGATTAGATGTTTGGAAGTATGGGGCATTGAAGACTTTAGAACATCCTCCACCACTTCCGCTCCATGCGTCTTCTCTAGAGAATACTCCATTGTCTCTATAAATAGTGGTTCCTCCGACAGCGACTACTTGTGGAGATGTTGAGGGGTAACTGACGCCGGGTTGTGCGCCGTCGTCTCCAGTGGCAGCAAAGAATGAAGCTGTACTCTTAGTAAAACATGATTCATAAGTAACTCTTGCATTCTCAATTGAACCGAAGCTCATAGACACATAATCAGAGTTGTCTGCGGCGTAACTGATTGCAACAGACAAATCATTAGAGTATGCACTGTTTGCAACGACTAGTAAGATTCTAGCACCAGGTGCAACGACATGAGCCCACTCTACATCCAATGCAGTTTCTTGTGACCATCCAGAGTCATCTGCTGGGTACAAGGAACCTCCTGTTTGATTAACTTTTCTGAAGCACCCATTAGCGCTAGTGCACTCTGGTAGGTTAAAGTAGTTGTTAAAGTAGGCAAAGTCACTTTCGATAGTAGATGCACCAAAGGCAACAACTATTCCAATTGTTTTTCCTGAACCAGCAGTAGGAGAAGTTGGTAGGTTGTAGACTGAACGTAGTTGCGATGGAGTAAGGTAACTTGCAGTTGGAGAGCGAGTGCGGTCGTTGGGGTCTATGGTTGTGTCTGAGTACACAATGAATGGTCTCGCCTCTGTTGTTCTTGTGGGCACTGGTGCTCTTATGAATCGCATTGAAGTTGCGAATGTAGCAAGAAAGATGATGACTAACAACACGACTGTTCTCATGCTCTTTTATATTTGAGTGTGATGATAATTCATTGTTTCTATTAATCCTATTTATTAGTTCCTAGGTTAGCCTTATCAATTTTTTTATACCAAACATAGAAAGAGTTTCTCCTAACTGAAAGCTTATTCTGGACGACCCTTCAAAGGGTGACCTTTATCTGGGCTAGTGGATTGTAATGATTGAATTTTATTAAAATGTCGGAAAAGCAACTCGAACATTTGTATAAAAAGATTGACTAATCAAAATTTATTACCGTATCTATCACTGTCCAGTATAAATTGACATTCAGGTACCGCTTATGTTTTGAAGGTAAATTTTCAAGATGGTGCAAACGTACGTACCATTGTTGATCAGATCAGACGTCATGCGTGTCAAAAGCGAATCCTGTTCTATAAGGAGTCCACCATCATAGGTATCATTAATTGAATATTTTACTATTGTAGTCACAATAACCAAAAAACAATGCAACTTCGATATAGTCCAGTGGTTTTCATCTGCCATGAAGGATGAGAGACTCTCACTCTCTAGACCCGGGTTCGATAATAAAAATACGGAAGTCCCGGTATCGAAGAACATTTTTATATGGGTAACTATACTAGTTCTATTGTCAGATTCTTTTTGAATGTATGAACGCCCTTCCTCATGTGCTGATCGTTTAAATATTCTGCAGAAATCAATTTTACAATCGTCTGTGTCTGGCGGTTTGGTATCTGTCGGCAATTAGTATAATATCAGAAGCAGTTGAAGTTGCAGCAGTCATCTTCATCATTTCTATTTATATTTAGGGTCGGTTGATTAGTATGATATTGTTTGTGATAATGTTGAATTGTGAATCAGAATGTGGTTGGTTGCATCATCTGGTCGGAGTAATACCACATCTTCATATTCATTCTCTTTATATAATCCGCAATTTGATTTGCTTCGACTTTTTGTCTGGTGTAACTGCTTGGAATTGTTTGATGTGGGTGGCATCTTGTTATGACATTGCTCAATCATTTTCGTTTTGTTCATTGTTGACCAGTTAATCAATCAACAAAAAATGATCCGATCCCCCCACACCATGTCGTTTATGATGAGCAGGTTATACAGCGTTAGTAGTGGTGCGGTGCCTTCCCATGTTATAAAAATGATCAAAATAGACAATCCAACAAAAAGAAATGCGCTATCGTATAAAGTCATGAAGGATGTAGTGGACCAGTTGAAGCAAATAAAAGAGGTTTCGAATAATAGCGAACGCAAAAATGAAATACCAAAGGTTGTTGTATTATATAGTGAGGGTCCAGTTTTCTGCTCTGGTCACGATTTGAAGGAATTAAGGTTTAGCTTTTAATACCCTTATCACATTACTAACATCATTAGGGCAAATGATACTAAATTTCATTCTGAAAGTTTCCAACTTTGCAATGATTTAATGGAGTCGATCCGGACTCTCGACCAACCAGTTATTGCTCAAGTCCAAGGATTAGCCACTGCTGCCGGTTGTCAAATAGTTGGTGCATGTGATCTTGCAGTTTGCTCGAGTAATGCACAGTTTGCGACTCCTGGAGTCAAAATCGGTTTGTTCTGCACAACACCAGGAATAAGCATCTCGAGATCTTTAAGTAGAAAAAAAGCATTAGAAATGTTGTTTACTGGTACGCCAATCTCTGCACAGGAGGCGTTACAACATGGTCTTGTAAATAAAGTCGTTCAACCAGAAGAATTAGAGGATGTGGTTCGTCAAATGGCAACCAACATCGCTCAGGCTAGTCTAGAAACATTGCGAATAGGAAAACGTTCTTTTTATGCACAAGTGGATATGAACATTGACGACGCCTATAAATTTGGTTGTCAAGTGATGACCAACAACATGTCAGAGGAGGATTGCAAAGAGGGAATAGATGCATTTATACAAAAAAGAAGTCCAAACTTTAAAAACTAAAATAAACATTTGTTTGAATGCTCAACACTTCCTTCTCTTGTTGAAACATGTTCAGGCAACTTTGTAAAACTATCACGGAGAAAAGAACAGTGACAATGTATATCATCGTCGGTTATGACTGTGTACGGTAGCAGAAGGATTAAAAACAAAGATATACGAATATTCAACGACGGCGATGCGAAAACTTTAAATCATTTGGAATACATACGGAAATCATCGACCATTAATTACAACTTCATGCCTCTTATTTAGGGTTCTCTCTTACGAACTGATTTCGCTATAACCTAGGCGTTAGGATACCAACGTCAGGAATTAAAATTAAAAAAGTCATTTTCGTATAATACATTAATGCATAATACGAATAACAATACTTAAATCCGTTTCAAAACAAAATGTGGAAAAATAGATTAATGAAACGAGCAAAACATGTTTATACACATCACAACACTTACAACAAAGATAGCGAGCAACAAAGAGGTTGCAATATGTTCCAATGAACAGACACTCTTCATTCTTCAAATTTCGTGGTACATTGACTGCCAAGTTTAGAAAAATAAAAATTTTTGTTTCCTCCGCAACAACTGTTACGGGTAGTTATTAAGATTCCGTCCTCTATGTTCCACTTGTTCAATCTACCAATTCCGAATTTAGCTGAGATGTGTGGAGGTGCAGGAGTGTTATTATACAAATTGTCCTTTTTTATGTATATTATCATCTTGCTGAACGGACATTTGAAGGTTGTCAAATTTGTTTAAAAAATAGCCTAATAGTAGTTTTTCCAAAATACAATTAAACATCCATGAGTTGCAACATACAAGAGTATAAGAACAAGTTTCAACAACCCATAGTGAAAGCTTACTATGATGTTGAAAAGTTGTTGGATCTAGAGAAGAAACTAGCGTCCTGCACAAACCAAGATGAGTCGCTTTTGATAAAGAAGAAAATAGATGAGCTCCAGGAGGTGATTGATAGTGATATATCTGATGGCAAGGTTTATCGTGGATATATTATGGACGAATACCAAAGGCAAAAGAACGGTACATGTGGTCATGCTGAAGCTTTAGGAGCCAAGTGTGAAACATGCACTTCACAAATAGAGTCTATTCAAAAACATTCGGACAGAAAAAAATGGTTATCCAACATTGTACCAAAATCAAAATTCACTGTTCTTGTGTTTTATAGAGGAACTTGGTGCGGTATGTGCGCTGTCTACCTGAGAGAAGTCAATCACGTCGTCAGAGAGATACGTAGCATGGGTGGAGATGCTTATGCAGTGTGTTCACAGTCTCAGCAGTATGTGGACGAGATGAAACAAGAAACAGATACAGATTACCAGTTTATTAGTGATTGTAAAAACGTACTTGCTAAAAAGTATGACATAAAGGTGTCCAAAAAAAATGGTCGTGCATTCAACATCATGTCCCGCATTATTAAATCTGCCATCGGACACACCAACATGTATGAACCTCATCACAAGGATGGAATATCCCAGCCTGGTATTGTGGTCTTGAATCAGAAAGGAGATGTAGTTTATAGGTGGTGTTCTCCCACTCACATTAAAACTGGATTCGGAATGTTCGAAAGAGTTGACCCTCGCAACGTTTTAGATATTGTACAGTTTTACTTTTCACAAAGCACTCACCAGGAGTCATTTTTAAGATTTGTCAGCGATCATGTCGGAAGGGTGTTTGAACTTACTTTGAATGACAAGAAACTACGAGGCTTATTCACAGGTCACTTGAAAAAAGAATATGCTGAAGAAAGTTTGGAATTCTTGATTGACATGGAAGAGTTGAAGCAACTTTTTGAAGCGAAAAACCTAGAGAAGGCAAAGAAATTAGAGGAACACATTTTAAATAATTTCATCTCCGAACAATCTCCAAGAAGTTTGAATTTAAGTAGCAGGACCCGTAGTAGTGTTATCAAATCCATTCTTCAACCCACTTCTTTTGAACAATTTGAAGGTCATAGTTTCCTCCATGCCTCTAAGGATATAAAGGACATGTTGATGAGGGATTCATTCCAAAGATTCTGTACCTCGAAGGACTTCATAAAATACGCCGAGGTTGTGATTCCAAATTGGTTCTCTGAAAAAAATGAATAAATTTTGAAGTTCTTCACTTTCTTACTTGGCTTTTAAATGTTCTGTTGTGACATTGTTGCGTCA
>JAOPGA020001653.1:0-20948 GCA_026419775.2 Acrasis kona | reverse complement strand
GCATGCAATTTACCGAGGTATGACATTAGTCAACAGGTTACGTCCAACTTTGCCAAAAAAGTGATTTATGAGGAAAATATGGATGATTACCCGATACACATCACTACGGATGATATTATATTAATGAGGGCTGTGCACTCACAATGTGATCAACCACATGCACTTAAGGTTGGTAAATTTGGTCGAGAAAAGTCAGGACGTAAACGTAAGAGCCAACGAAGTAAACGTAGGAAACAAAAAAGACAGAGGCTTAATATTGTTCAATAAAACGTTGTGTTTCGTTATGTGTGGATTCCTATTTCCCCGCTCTTTGGCATAAAAAAATAATGGCCCACTAGTAAAGGCTATAGCCTCACTAGGAACTTTATCATTTTGTTTGGGTAACAACAATTTAAAACTAATTAGGTCTATACCTGCGGTATCAATATGGCCTGTTAGTTTTGATGTGGTCAAAAGGATAATCCAATGGCATGTTTGGTCGAGAAGAATCAGGACATAGCCAATGAAACAAGGAAGGTTAAATCAATTTGATTAATAAAAGTAATATTCGAAATGAGAAGTGTTGTCATGTAACGAATGAAAATGTAATGAAAAGGTAATGTTTAATTAATAGGACCTAACCCAACGGGTTATTAGGGGTTTGCGCCTGTAGGCGGTTAATGAACTGTAGGGAAACCAACGGTTTGTACAGGACTTCGACTACCGATTGTATAACATGTGAACAATACTAATAGAATGTTCGTTATGTTTCTGTACATTATAATTACATTTTGAATACTTTTTATACCATTCAATGAATAGGTAATAATAAGAGAGTATATCAACCAATGTATTATATACTATGTATATATATAACTGCTAAACACTCAAGCGAAATTAGTCTTCGCGCTCGTGATGACCTGAATGTGCTGTGGGGTCAGCACATTCGTACCTGTACTTCACACACCACACTTGTGAATATACACGTGTCGTGGTCAACCACTTACAACCATTTCCCGAGAAGGTGATTGCTCGTGTTCACAATTTGCCTTGTAAACACATCGAGCGGTCCAAATGGAATGGGAAGTTTCCATGAGTATTGTAGAAATTTTTCGGAGTACAGAGAGAGGCTTGAGAACTCTAAAGTGCTTGTTGAATCGCTTGAAAGTGTCCATACTAACATATCCTAGCAAACTAGCATAAATGGACCTCTTCCAATCTTCCGGCAACTCTGAAATTTCTTCGCTTCCTTCAATTCCACGCTGCGTCAAATAATATGGCGCTCCCCAAAATTTAAAAATGCCTCAAATAACAAAGCCAGGTTTCAGATTATCCTGGATAACCTTATTGATTCTGACCATCGCATCATGTAATTTAGTTTTATTATAGCGACAGTCAAGAAGCAAATGTTGCTGGTCTTCATGTGATGAATGACACCGAGGACATTTGGTGTCATAATTTGGATTCTTGCTCCAGTAACGCATCTTTGACAGAGTGCAAAGCTGGTTGGAGCGGAGGCGAAGTAGGAATTTTTGTTCGCTTTTGTTTAATTTGTCTATATCTACAGACGCTTTAATGTGGTATTCATCTCAGAAACTTCGTATGCAATAAATAGAAAATGGCAACAACTATTGAAATCAAACAAGAAATCAATGCTATTACGAAAAGTATTGATAGTTTACAGGGTGTTTCAGGTACAGATGCAATGATTAAGAATTTAGAAGAGAAGTTGCAAGAAAAAAAGAAGGAGCTACAGGAAATAAACAAGTATGTATTGAACTTGAAATAATATAACAAATTGCAGTGATAATTTGTTTAACACGGACCAACAAGAAGAAAATACATCAAAAGAAGTGGAAGAGATACTTAAAGAAGTTGTTCAACCACCTAAACATGTGGCAGAACTGAATAGAACTGAACAGTCTGAGGTACATCTACAATTGAATTATGTAATAACTCTATTATAGGCTGAAGTAAGTAGTTCGACTGCTACAAGGAAGCGAACAAAATCAGACAAGCCAAAGTTTGTAGAGAGTATATAAATTAAAACATCTTCAAAGTACTTACTATTTAAAGCATCATGCTGGAGAGCCTGTACAGAGAAAGAGAAAGAGTACTGGGTTAAATTTGCCACACCTTTACATGCACACGTTAGGCTGTGGTTTAATGATTTAAAGTCGCCACCAACTCCAGACATAATTCAGGCCATGGCGAAAAAGGTGGAAGAGATGGTTTCTATTCATGCAGCACAAGAGAAGTTTACTTTTGAAGCAGCAATATTAAGTAAGTCTGCAGGCAAAAGTTTTAAGAAGTTTGTATCTTCTAACCTTAACACGCGGAAATGCAAGTTTTTAGAAATGGAACGTGACCCGTTCTCAAACGTCTCAAATACCTCTTCAAGCTTGAGTGGCGAAAAGCCTTCAAAGGGAAGAAAACTACAGAGTACCGAGGAATTAACGGTAAATTTACGAGTGTTTCGTATCCTGCTGGATTTGAAAAAATGTTCATAAGATAAAAACAGCTTTTAAAAAAATCTATTGTCTTCTTGTTTAATGTTGTCTCTTTTATATCTGAATGAGAATTACGTTACGGTTAACCCTGGTCAAAATGAACAATGTTTGATAGGTTTTAATAATGGTTTATTGAATGGTTACGCTCTGGTATTTACACTGATAATTGTCACAAACTTCACTGGTCCTTAGTTACATTTTTTTATTGGTTTTTGATAGCAGTGTTGTTACGTTTTCACACTCGTTGTTGGTACATTTTCACATTCGTGTCTTGATAGTAATTTAGATAGGTCTAGCTTTCCAAATAGACAGTTGATAAGACCAATTTGAGATAGAAAATTAGACAGGAATTTACAATGGATAATAGAATCAATTTTAGACAGGTTTTTAGCCAATCTACTTTCGTTACAAATAACCTATCAAAACAACCTATCTAAAATCGAGTCATATCATCTATCCACTCTAGCGTCCTAAGTATGACCACAATCTCTCCAAACGGAATTAGTTCAGGGAGGTAAACTTTAACATATATTACAAAATTATCATCGGAAACAGAAACTACTTGTAGTTTGTAATTTGTTACCAAAGCAAGGGCTTGAATTGCAATTGGATCTGCATATGTAGTTTTTTTTGTATAAATCGCATTCTGCGAAAAGCTTTATTAGAATAAATTTACATATTTATAAATGACTCTATACAGCCGAAGGCCCACCTAGCTTGGCGGATTTGATGGCGTGCGTTGCGCAACGCGCGTGCCAGATGGAGTAAGAGGTCTCCATCAAAATAGTTGATATCTTCCTCAACACTTGGAGTGGCTTTTTGACTGGTATCTTACTAGAAAAACGCTTAACTACATCCATACTAGTGTAACCAAGTAGACTAGCATAAATAGTAGCTTTACGCTTATCAGTCATAGGATGTTTGTCAAAATCAAAACCACTCTGGTACAGTGTAAATGGAAGACCCCAGAATTTAAATGAGCCCTTTATAAGTGAACCTGGCAGCAAATTGCTGCGAATCAGTTCATTAATTGATCGCATTACATCATAAGTGTATGGCAAGTTTCTGCGACAATTTAAAAGAACATGGGATTGGTCCTCATGTTGCAAACAACACCTCGGGCATTTGGTGTTGATTATTTGATTCTTGTCGTCCCAATACTGCATTTTAGAGAGTGTGCAGAGTTGATTGGAACGGAGACGGAGGAGGAAGATCTGTTTGGGTCGCGACATAAGGTTTGTGTCGACGCTGGCTTTGATATTATATTCATCATGGAGAATATTATATTTGTAGTCAGAGGAGTTGGAGATGGTGGACAGAAGGTAGTCGGAAACAGCACTACGAACAGAGGAGTGTGGAACTTCACCTTTGCAAACAATGTCGAAAAGAAGTGAGGATGAAGGACTAATGTCATTGATGTAGTGGTTATTGAGTCCCCGCTTTGCAAATTCATCCGCAGCTTCATTACCAGGAATGTTGGCATGGGCCTGAACATAAATGAACTCGCAGCTTACGAGTCGATTCCTCTCTGAAATAATGGCAGAGAGAAGCTGATGGTTGCATACTCGGAGTTTTTCTTCTAAAGAGCTCAGCTTTGAGAAGCTGTGAACTGCTTCAATCCCAGAGAGACAGTCAGTCATAACAGTGACATTTTGACCATCTCTGGAGCGTCTTAAAGCTTGGAGGAATCCATACAGTTCTGCTCTATAGTTGTTGGCAATGCCAGGTATTCTACCGTACTCCACCTTATCAAAGTTTTCACTATTAACTACAGCGTACGCAGTAGATCTGTATATGTAGTAACATAAGACATTTGTATTAAGTAGTCATCAATAGAGGCTGAAGAGCGGAGAATATCATCTTGGAAAGATATTGTTGCATTATCTTTATACCAATCAGAATAAGTTTTGCCAATATTATTAGTAATAAAGTCAACAGTTAACAGTCGGAGTTCTATTGGCTCTAGTTGATAATTGAAGTTAGCTAATCCTGCACTGACGACTCTAAACAAACAGTCACCTATTCCTCCATAATTACATTCAATTGCTTGCTCTTGCACCAGGAAATCTATCAAATTCACTTTTTGCTGTTCATTGGCCCCTGTTATAATACAATCAACATTGTGATTTTCTCTTTCTTTTTGTTGGTTCTCCTTCTTTATTTCTTGTAATCGACAAATTTCTTCCCTTATCATAAGATGCAAATAATACTCTTCTTCTTCATGTTGGTTTTCGATGAATACGTCTGGAAGCTGAACTAAATTGCCATCTTGTAGATCAAAATTAAATTGAAAATCTCTTTGTCTGGCTTCATTCTTGCCATTGGGCAACTGTTCAATTTCATTTTTGACGTTCACAAATCTGCAGGGACGTGTAACTGTGGATGTTTGCGGTGAAACTAGGATAAATATCCGGACGGAAAATAATCTTAACAATGTTTGAATGGTATAACATTACAACCCCCGATGATGCACAAGTCTTGAGCATGGGAAGTATCGGCTACATGGATGCAGAAGAATAAACAGCTCAATAATCATTGGAAACAATAAACCAGATTCTATCTGTTCACTTCCTTACTATAATTTCTACAACTAAAAAGAAAATAAATAAATAAATAAATATTTAAATAAATATTTAGATAAATATTTATTTGGATCACCATATTCCAAATTGGCGGCACATGCTTTAGAAACTTCAAAGGAACTTACAGGCTAGATCTAGGGAATCGAACTGAGGACCTTAACTGCAGCCCGGCGGTTCAACAATGGTAAGACCACTAAGCTGATGCCGCCCCTCTACAACTAAAAAGAGATAATGAAATTTTAAACCATTCAAAACCTATGAAGCAATTGTGCAACACACAGTTTCTTTATATATTTATGTATGAAAAGGTGAGAATAAGTGACATTAGTGGTAAAATTTTAGCATGACTGGTTAGTCCGATCGATTGTCTGAGTGGGTTCCAATGGTTGTTCAAAATGAAAAAATATACTAGAAAACCTTTGCGGCAAAGGTTTACCGGGAGAAAGTTCTGTATATATTCGTTTCATAAATATATTTTCAGTTTGGATATCTAATCCTAGTTTCACCACAAACATTACTGTACTCTAGTGTTGTCACCACACAAAATTTTATAGTAGCACTCTGCAGATCAACATTGAATGTATCTCATCGCGAAAAAATTGCATCAATTATTATTAGAAATCAAGTATTACCATATTAAACGAAATAAATTTATTTTTAATTAGCATTCATCACTTAGCTCGTTTCAAATTTTAATTATCCGACCTATATAGCTGCTCCTTTTAAATTTGCAACAGTTAAAATGTCACTCAAAGGTTTGCCATTCTTTGTTTTTATATCGATGAGGTTTTTTACATTATGAATGTAGTTAAAGTAAATAGAAGACCTTTTAAATCCTTCTTTCAATGTTTCTTTTTGAGCCTCGCTAGCAACTTTCTGATTTGCTACTTTTACTTTAGATAAAACATTATTCAAGTGCTGATACTCTGTCTCTCTATGAGCTTTTTTATATTCTACAGTATCTTTGATGTATGCTTTTCTTTAAAGGATCTTAAACCCTCCATCTAGTCCATCTGTTACCTCTTTGTAATAAATGTTCTCCATTATCTTGCTGGTTTCACCACTTAGTTGTATATTGAAGGTAATCAACAGGTCTATTACAGATTGCTTTGAATTTGTTATTGCATTTAGTTACAAAATATCTCATGCTCTCTGCTCCAAAGCTGTTGTACTTTCGAACATCTTTCCAAGCATCTTTGTAAAAGTTGACGTGCATATCAGCAATAATGTGAACTATTATAATGTAGTCTCTATGTGTAAGAAAGCTCAAAATGTCATCGTATGATGTCCTATTACTATCTGACATATTCGAGAGTTGTTCCATTGTTAATATCAAAGGCTTATAAAAATTTCAACTAACAGAATACAACAAACTCCGAATTAATTCGATCTTATTTCTTTTGGAATTTTGAATCGTCTGATACTGTGTACTTCTTCTTGGTTGTTGAGCATCTCAATAAATAGCTCTCTCAAGTCAAGTTTATCTTGTTTAGAAGGATCACCATTAAGAAATTTGCTAACATCAATTCCTGTACTGGACTATAAGCAATGGAGCTATTGTATCATATGTTCAAACTAATGCTTTACATGCATTCTCCAATTTATTTAAAAAATGTTTCATAACATCATCGTTATTATCTATACAGTTTTACACCCATGATTTTGAGACAAGTTTAAAACATGAGCAGTACATGGCACCCTGCTTTTTTGTAGCTTTTAAACAGCAGATAAATTTGAATTGGTATTATCTGTTGTACAGTATACAAACTGTTTAACGTCAAATATATCATTAATTTCATTACATTTTTGAACAATGTCATCAGCTGTTTCACTAGGATGGCTTCAGTCCTGTTAAATATACATTTGGTTGACCATTTTTATTGATGCACCGTTGCAACAGAGTAGTATTCCTCTTATTTAATAATGATTGTTTTGGCTTTTCATTAATGTCCACAATACTATATCACTATCCGTAGCAGGTTTTCATATGCAATTAATCTGGCCATGATAATGTCTTCCTTGATACGTTACGAAATCAAACATGACATTATTGGGGAGATTTGTTAAATGTTTTTTGATAACGTCATCATTTAACTGTGATAGCGCGTCCATGGTGTACTTTAAAGTTCTTTTAGTCAGGGTTTTTTGTGACATCAAAACCAAGGAAGTAAACATCTTGAGAGTATAGCAATGTCTTGCATGTCGTTCAATGGCTTAACTTTGTAATCTTCATGTAATTTAAAACTTTTTGAGCGTATGACTGTAAATATGATCCTTGACTAAATAATGGTCTAAACTCAACTTTCTGTTTTTTGTTTAAATCATCTTCTTTCATGTCAGCTTTCCTTTTACTAATGCTCTCTGTAATTGCCACTCCTTTGTTTGAAATATTTAAAACTACCTAACACAGTTAACTATAGGTGGTAATTTAATTACATCAGATTGTATTGCTCCTGTAATATTGGATATAGATTCATAATGTTATTTGTGAACTTTTAAAATGTGTCTTGTCACATTATTTTTTCTCTCAAAAACAAATTTACAACAAATGCAATGATAATGTTTGGTTTTTGTATATTGAGATTGTTTATTGCATATTGGTATGGTGTTGAGTAACTTCTTAGCTTGTTCCACCACTGTCCCTGTCTTTCCTATCTTCGTGCTCATATCTTGCTTGTTTACACCTTCCTTTTTAATTAAAAATTTCCAAAGTTACATGTGAGCACAGCTCAAAAAACAAGATTTTGCTCACAAGATGATTTGGCAATACTTTTCCCAAAACGCACATAAATTGCAGCTAAACAGGGAAAAATAAACTTTAGCCACACTGGATAAAAAAGAACTGAAAAAACAATATAATAGCTTGTTTAGCAGTATCAAGACTGTTTTAAGCAAATTTATGTATTACTTAGTCAGTGTATTATTGTACCGAGTACACAAGACTTTTTTAAATGATAATAATAGACATATTTATATTGGTTTACTGTTTATGAATATAAATGAGTATTTGTTCCCAAACAAAACAAGTTTAAAAGTCTGGTGCAATTATTCTACATATAGTAAGCTATGTGATCTATGGGTAGTTATGAAAGACACAGATAGTATTGAACATTTAGTAAAACATGATGAGGTAAATTTAAAGGAGATAAAGAAAGAACTGCTAAATAAACACTCTATGTAATTGCACTGACCTAGTTGTAACATTGTGTTCCATTGATTTGTATTACCGCCTCCATATTGCAATCTGCTATTCACGTTAGAAAGGGTGGTCAATTTACATTCTTTTTTTTTTGGATGAACATTTTGATTTTTGATTTTTTCATGAGCTATTTATTATGCTTAATAAGCTCAAATATTTGTATCTTGAATTTAAAAATTGACTTTCGCTTCTTCAAAGGTGAAAAAAGCTTTTACTAGAGAATGTGACATAGTGATGTGTAAACGATTAATTTCGAACAATCTTTCACAAACGCGTACTCAACTCATTTTAACCGGTCAATCTCCCTCCAAATCTGTTACAATGGGTTAATAAATAAAATAAAATACATTCTTTATTGTAGAGGGTAAATAATATTAGTCCTATAGAAATATAATATTACCCTTCTACTAACAAGACTGTATTAGACAAAATGCATATACCGAGAGATGCAAAGCATCTTGAAACCAAAACCAAAACCATGGTATGTCACATCTAACATAACCGTGGGAAAGTCGAATCAATCAAAGGCGAACCTCACGTTAACACCCGAAATGATTGATTGACGCTGACAGGAATAAACCTGATCAACCGTTTACAATGAAAATGAACAACATCAACACAGGCAGTTGAGGTATTYGTAGAATCGATTCGCCCATGAGTATCCGCCACGCGATATACCTGAAGGTAGACGCAGAATCGATTCACCCACAGGTATTCGCCACACRATTTGCCAACAACATACCAAAGAGCGAAGATGTGAATAATAACCAGCTTAACGATGGCAGCATGAACATAGTCTAAGCACAATTCACCCATGACAACCAAAGTAAGAACAAGGTTTTGTAAAAGACAACACACCTTTAGAAAAAATTCCATAATGGCAGCATGAGCATAGTCGAAGCACAATTCACCCATACATACCGAAATTTAATTCTAATTTTGACAAATCATACCGTTTAAGATTAATTATACCGAAATTAATTTCTTAACAAAAAAGTGTACTGAACACTGGAAATCTTTGCAGAGCCAGCAATAAACAAACTTTTAATTAAAACTACAAATTCATTAATTTAGATAACCGTTTGCCGACACCAACGACAGCATGAATGTAACGCAGCACACATTCGGACTTCCAACGGCCAATTGCTTTAATTTCCGGTAAAGAAAGACCCTCCTTGGCTGCTTGAGTAGCCCCCCCTGAACGGAGAGAATGAGCACCACATTTCTCTGTTCTACCAGCAAAGCGAATCATTTGTTGTACAATTTCACGAACATCATCTGTCTTTAGTGGAGATCCATCCTCATTGACAAAAATGTTCTTGCTCTTCTTGAAACCATGCTTAAACTTCTTAATGTAAAGTTTCTCATAATTCTTGATTGAAGTAATAGGGCATGTAGGAGAATTGTCTAATCCTTTGTCGATAGGTACCCTAGAGTCGCAACCTTCTCTATCAGTTTTAGTGACCCCCAGGTCCCAAACGACAACAGAATTATCATCTTCAAATGTAATGCACTCGCCGGTGCATTTAACAATCTCTCCTCCCCTCATCATGCCTCTAAAACAATTCGCAACTAAAGCAATGTTTTGTAAAAATTCAAACTCCGAAGTATCCGAAGGGCGACATGAACTATAAATCTTTAAAGCCTCCAAAGGGAAAGGATCACGCTTGAGTCTCTTTCTATTCTTCTTCCAATGCTTCTGACATTCTTTGGTTGATTGTTTGACCTCTGGATGATCCGTGGGTGAACTGATAGAGTTGGAGTTGTGGACGTATTTAATTGCAGAACTAGCCATATTGATGCTGGCACCTCTTCCATTATCCAACATGGAATAAAAATAGAACTCAACCAGCAATGAATAAGCCGGAAGAGAATGTTCGCAATTCAATTCGCAGAATGATTCAAACTTGTACCACTCAGACATGTAACGTTTAATCGTGGCTGGTGATTTGTTGTTTGATCAAAGTTTACAACGAGCTGCTTCCACACATCTTTGTAGTATGTCTTCCCGTTGAATTGTACCGCAATCCAATTTGACCATTCCTTGTTCTTGTTGATCTCCGCCTCCTGATCGGATTGAATCATGTCGTCCATTACCAGATAAGATGTTCCTATGCTCATTAAGAGAACCCACCATGGTGCTGATGGCCACATTGGAACTACCATTGTGCCTATGCTTCGCGATTTGATTGCGTGGAGTACCGTTCTCATTATCAATGGTAGAGGTGGTGTGCAATAATTGTTCACAAGCTCTTTGGTACCCTTCCACGATGTCCAGTCTTCCAGAAATGCGTCCGGTGACCACTGGGCAATTTTGATTGGATCCTCTCATGCTTCCGACATAACGTTCCCCCTTGTGCAGAATCGTGGAATTTCCATGTGTCGATCCTCTACAGACGCGAATCTCTCTACCGAAAATGGACCGAACTGGTGATGGAGAAATTTGAATCCCTCTTCCGAAACTCTCCATTTCTGGGCCATGCACTCCTGACGGATTCTGTTGTAATCCTTCAGAGTCATTCTCGAAATCGTGTCTGATTCGGTGTTCTGCAACGTGGGTACATACGACACTCGACGAATCAATATATTCTTGGTGATGCACGTTCTGAAAATTCTCAACGCGATCTCGTCTAAATGTGGTACGTTCCTGTAACCCTTGTTCAGGTAACTCATTGAAGTCCTGTTGTCTGTGAAGATGTGAACTTGTTGTAATTCCTGATAGGGTTGGTTGTAAGCAACGTTCAAGACTTTCTCTGTCGCAAGAATCTCCAAAACATTGATCGAAGCCTCCTGATCCTTTGTTGGCCAAGTACCCGCCACTGCTGTGTTGTCGAACACCATCCATAAGCAAGTTTCGAACTGTCCGTCGCCATTATTTTGAGGTGAGAGTTCAACTTGAATGGGATCCCATTTTTGTTTATGACAATGTCTAAAATCTCCAGCAGGCGCTGATGTACCATGGCTGATGGTTTCATATATCCTGTCCAACCGTGGCTCTTTACCGCTTGAATCATTTCCACTTGGGGACCATTTATTAATGCCTTTACCCAAGGAACTGCCACTGTTGCAAAGATGACCTGACCGATAAGTTTGGCGAGTGTCCGAATCTCTACTGTTTTCCTCTGCACAAACTCCTCCTCCATACAACGGATCTTGTCTACCTTCTTTTCCGTCAAAACCAATTTGCCAACCTCCAAGTTGAACAACACCCCCAAATGCTCTATCCTTTGTGTTGGAGTCAACACACTTTTCTCCGCCGAGATTATGAATCCTAACTCTTGAAAAAGTTCCACAGTTCTCGCTGTCCAACGAAGTGATGTCTCTCTGTTTGGAGCCAGAATCAAAATGTCGTCCAGATAAAAGAAGAGAAGAATGTTCTCCATCCGAAGAATCTTGACTGCCGCTCCCACTACCTTGGAAAACTCTCGTGGAGCTATATTCAGGCCGAACGGAAGAGTTGTATACATGTAAGTCACATCTTCGAACATAAAACTTAGAATCTCCAAATTCTTTGGATTGATGCTCAAATGGTTGTATCCGGACACCAAGTCCAGAGATGTGGCCCACATACCTTTCCGCATTGCTTGAGCTATTACCGAAACCRATTCCATCTTGAACTTGATGACCTCAAAGTTTTCGTTGATTGTCCTCAAGTTTATGATCAACCTCCAAATGTCTTTCTTCGGGACCAAATGAATTGGAGAAACCACTTGCAATTTGGATTTGCTCTTGTCCGTGATGACCTTCACACATTGAGTTTTCACTAAATCCTGAATGTGACCTCTCAACCAAACTGCCTGTTCTTTCGTGAACACCCCGTTCTGACCCTTGTCTTTTATGATCAAATTCTCTGTAGGAAGAGAAATTCCGTAACAAATTGTGTTGATGATCGAAGCAGACACCGAGTACTTTGTCCAAGCCCTCCAGTTCTTTGAAACACGACCCCCTCTGAACTCCGACTTTGGAAGGAGAGTCGGCAAGACCACGTCATGTAGACTGGATGTCGTGAGTCTTGTTCCCGCGAAATTTCTTAATTGCCTTTTTGTCGTCAATAGTAGGACGCGGATTGGTGGGTTTGGGCTTAGGCTTTGGCTTGGGGTTGTTGGTCTTGGGGTATTTGTTGTTATTGTTGTTGTTGTTGTTGTTGTTGTAGTTGTTGTTGTTGACCAGTCTATTGTTCTGAGACCATATCTGTTGCAATGTCAATGAGACCTGTTCGTTCTTTAGCTTCTCCTTGACCACTGCCGAATGTTTTCTCTCAAAGTGATTCTGAGAGGAATGCATTTTATTTGTAAAAGTAGTCGCCTCCTCGGCCGACTTTAAATCCTTGTTCTTCAACGCTAAGTGGGTAAAAGCCACCGAGTTGAGAAGCATATCATGACTAGCCATAAATGCACGGTAGTTGGGAAGATGGAAAAGAGAAGGGGCTGAAGTGGTAATTAAATCTTCGTACCTGGTCAACCCAACCTCCAGCACGCGACCTGTGTGGTTCAGTCTCTCAACCAATTTGAGCAGGACCTGTTTAGCAAAATTGCCGTCCATACTCTTAATAGCATCCAAAGTAGAAGCAGTATCCAAATTGAATGATTTGGGCCGGAAAGTAGAATTCGGAGCGATGACGTCATGAATGCCCGTGTCAAAGTCCAAAATGGTTTGTAAGCGCCCATCCAGGTTGGAGTCGGAAGCAACCTTGTGTGAACAAAGTTTGTCCCAGTCTGATTTGTAAGTGGATTTAGGTTTGTCCTTCACCAGAACGGGCTTGTCAGCACTAGAACCAGAAACGTTCCAGTTCAGCGCTTGAAGAGCTTTGACCTGCTCCAAGGTGAATGTAACTTCATTAGGCGGCACAATTCTTGTCGCGGGTGGTACCGCACCCTGAGGAATGGATTCAATGTTATCGACAGGCGCTGGAGCGTCTAGACCCGCCTCCTCCTCGTCTTCCAACCGATCATCCAACTCCTCCTCTTCATCCTCATCCTCTTCATCCTCCATTGAAATCTTCCGGAGAATGGGAGGTTTAGCGTAACACTTCCACAACAGTGGGAGAATTGCATTGCGACGGTCAACATCAGATGGTAACGCGTCGTAGAAGAAAGGAAAGCGGACCTTCCTAGTCTTCATCTTGTCACACAGTTCCTCAAGGTCCATACAACCGATGCTGTTCTTGAGGAGAACACCACCCTTCGCTCCAAGCGCATTAACCTTGTCCAAAAGCGATTGTGAAGTTGGAATTTGAGAATGTAACATAGTGATGTGTAAACGATTAATTTTGAACAATCTTTTACAAACGCGTACTCAACTCATTTTAACCGGTCAATCTCCCTCCAAATCTGTTACAATGGGTTAATAAATAAAATAAAATACATTCTTTATCGTAGAGGGTAAATAATATTAGTCCTATGGACTTATATCAACTTCAGCACAATCCGTGATTATATCGCTTTCGATCATTCACTACAACATCAACAAATTCTACACACCTACTTTCACTCAATCTACGGTCTTAATTACATTTATCATAACATCAACAACAACTTTAATTCAAACTGTATGGTTCTAATCACATTTATCGTAACATCAACACATACTATGCACCTACTTTCACTCAATCTACGGTACTATCGTAACATCAACAACATCTTTAGCTTTCGCATTATTATCATTGACGATTTCGATTCTTTGACACATCTCCAGGCTGAGAATTGATATGTTGGTACATCTTATGAATGTATCAAAGTTCCGGTCCAGGGTTCGATTCCAGAGGGGGAATTTGTACTTCTTATAAACGTTCATGCGTTTTGGCTTTGTGTTTTGTACTTTGTACTTTGTACTGGTAATAAAATTGTACTTCTTAACTAATAAATTTGTACTTTAATAATTTTGTACTTTATACTTTTAATTAATTCTAACTTTAACAAACTACAATTTACAATTATTGTACTCCCTAACTTAAACCCCCTAATCAATATTCGAGCTTTCTAAGCGTTCTAGCTTAAGAAAAAATGGGTAAGGTTGGGATTAGGTTGAAATTAATTTTTGATTTTATTTTGAAGGACCATAGGTCAAAATGCTTTAATATACGTATTTGGAGTTTTAGTCCCAAGTATTTCAACTTAACCTTTCAGTCAATAAGAGTCGATTCTTAAATTCCAGATACGAATATTTGATTTTCTTAAGCATAATAGCTTATAAAAAATCAAAATTTTAAAAGTTTGGGATTGTGTCAAAACCAAATTTTAATTTTTTTCTGTGAATATAAGTTAAAACGCCCAAATATGCGTATCTGGAATTTTTTAACTTCACCTTTGAGTCAGTGAGAGTCGATTCTAAAATTCCCGATACGGATATTTGAGCTTTCTAAGCGATCTAGCTTAAAAAAATCAAAAATAGTTAAGAATCGACTTTCGCTGCCTGAAAGGTGAAGTTGAAAAGCTAGAGAAGAAAATTCCAGATACGTATATTTGAGCGTTTTAACCTATATTACTCCAGAAAAATCAAAAATCATTCTCGACACAAACCCAAGATTTTTTACTGAGCCATTATACTTAGGAAGCTCAAATATTCGTATCGGGAATTTAAGAATCGACTTTCGCTGCCTGAAAGGTGAAGTTGAAAAACCAAGACCGAAAACTCCGAATACGCATATTTGGGCGTCTTGCACTATATTCCGCAATAAAAAAATTAAAATTTGGTTTAAACTCAACCCAAACTTTTTAATATTTACTATTTTCTTGAGCAATTATGCTTTAAAAGCACAAATATACGTATCGGGAATTTAAGAATTAACTCTCACTGACCCAAATGTGAAGTTGAAAAGCTGAGGACGAAATTACAGATACGTATATTTAGGCGTTTTACCTATATTACTCCAGAAAAAATTAAAAAATTAATTTCGATCCAAACCCAAGTTTTTTAATTTTGATTTTTTCTCGTGCCATTATGCTTAATAAGCTTAAATATTCGTATCGGGATTTTAAAAAAGACCCATGTTAACTCCTGCTGAAGTTGAAAAGCTAGTAACAGAAACTCCGAATACGTATATTTGAGCATTCTGACCAATATTACTCCAGAAAAAAATAAAAATTTGATTCTGACACAAACCCAAACTTTTTAATTTTTGATTCTTCTTAAGTTATTATGCCTGAATTAGCTCAAATATTCGTATCGGGAATTTAAGAATCGACTTTCGTTGACTGAAAGATGAAGTTGAAAACCCAGTAACTAAAACTCCCGATACGAATATATGAGCGTTTTAACTTATATTCCACAGTACTCATTGACTCGATGGTGATTGTCTTATTCAATACCGCTCTCTAATAAACAAAATTCCCGCCAATAAACAGTTCTATGGTTTCGCGCTCATTTAACAACAAACAAATGAACGCAACAGACATCGACATGGAGTTCCAAGTGTACAGCTGATGAGATTATACACTTACTGTACAAAAATAATTCTGACTGTGAGTAAATAACTGATCTACAAAGCACAATTATCGACGAAGCTATAGAAGCGGGTACTTTCGACTTATTTAAAGAAGAGGAGCTCCGTGATATTTTAAAAATAAAGAAGATTGGTCATATAAAGCTATTTAAAGCTTTTTATACAAGTGTTACAAAGGCACTTCAAGAAGATGCACCATCAGCTGTACAACCGCCACTCCAGAATGCGGTAGCTCAGCCAGTACCTGTGGTATTACCTGATCCATCAGATCCTTCGGATCCTTCATTCTATATATACTACAATTGAAACTACAAATGTGAAAAATCGGAGGCAGCAGCTTAAAATGGTGTATAACCAAGTTCACAACAACAATTGATGGGAAACCAATAGAGAGAATAGATTACAGAAGAAGAAACTTCAAGCAAGATTTTGAACTGTCTGCATCAGAGCCACTCGACAGTTACGATATTTTACGCCAGAGCAACCATAACCTAATTGGTAAATTCAACGCTTATGACTCTATACGATGTCCAACCAAAGTCAAGTCAATGAATCCAAATTGGAAGCACAACCCACCACTTGATTTACAGACAGCATCAAAATACAAGTTTCCCAAGAAGTTCAGTGGAATGTTCTAGTCAAATCAATATAGGTGCGGTACACCTTCATGCTTATCAAAAAGTTTGAACGGTGAAGGGAAAACCTGCGATCACTGTTTGAGGGTAGAGGTGCACGTAAAGCAGCAAAGCGATGTATCGGTATTTGAAGTTTCAATATTCCAAAAGGGTAATCATGGTGTTCACTTCCAACCTTGGCGTGGTTACCTTAAAAGATGTACAAAGCTAGAGAACACCATTATCGAAAAGCATGAGTCCTCAAAAGGTCCATCTGAGATTATAAATGATCTCTTACAAGATCCTAGTCATCCAGCACCTAATCTTTCTCGGAAGATCGTATCAAGCGTGATTAATAATAATAAGAGGAAGAAGCAAGGTTATTATGAAGACTCTGCTGAGAATGTCAAGACATTGCTCCAATTCTTTAAATCAGACCASCGATTTGATGTTGTAAACAAAGTTGGAGACAGAGACATCAGTGAAATGTCTCCTAACAATTCAACATTTATTATTGTTGATAAAGGCGCACTAGAGATTTTGGGTCAGGAATGTTTATTTGATGTATGCGGCGATGATACAATATATCGCCTGATTCAGGATGAAGGAGTAGGAAGCGTGGGTGTCCAGGCGGTCATCGCTACAGACAAAGAATGAAGAGCGCATGTTCCTTTCACAGTTATAACCACCAAGATGGATGGATGTGTAATGGTGGATATTTGGACTGCGATAGCAGATTATTTGAAGAGTAAGAGCTACATTGAGGATTCGGTTGTGTGGTTGAAGGAGACAATCACAATCATTATTGATGATGGTGAGGCCGAGAAGCTTGGATGTGTTACTGCAGGGATGAATTATCTGATATGTGTGTTCCATCTACTTAAGAGCATAAATGGCTACTTGAACAGGAAGAAGGCAGAAATGAACTTCATAGAGGATGATTTAACCTCCATTCGAGGTATCATTTATGACATGCTCATGTGCGAGACTGAAGAGGAATACATGAAGCTGTATGAAGAGTTGTCATCCAAACACGAGCGATTTATGAAATACTTTGATAAGGAGTGGCATCATCCACAAAATGGAGACAAGATGAATTTTTACTTTCGCTGGACCTCAATCAACAGACGAACACGATATGGTATGATTTAAGAATGTATTTTATTAACACTGTGTAGGTCTTCATTGGACTAATAATTATGTGGAAAGTCTGTTCAGGACATGGAAGCGCTCTCGAAAAAACCGCCAATGATTCAACCACGATTTTGGAGGAGCTGACATTAATTATGAGCTGCAGCAAGAGAACACATTAAATTCTGAGGAACATCGAGAACAGATAATTGATATTAATCCTCCGGTTGCATCTCCAAGTAATGACGGTTCCTCTTATATCAGCAACAAAGAAGAGAAAGCTAGGAAGGAAGCGCGATAAAAGAATTTACACCACATCAAAGCAGCGGGCACAAGCTGACTTTGATCGAACCGTTGGTGTCCCAGCTGATGGTAGTGGCAATGATGGTGAGCTAGAACTCCAATCACAAAGCAAACCGAAAAGCAGACCTCGAATGAAGCCGATCTCCACACCATTGAAAGCCAGAGGTAAAAAGCGATTACATACTCCAGACTCCGATGATGAGATTAACAGCAGCCCTGAACACAAGTCCAGTGTGTCCAGTGATGAAAGCAATCGAGATAGCGAGTTGGAGGTGGTGAGGAATCAATCTAAAAGAAACCGGCTTACAACAACACAAACATATCACGGTATCACAAAGTCTAGAATGTTAACTGTAAATATTACAGAATAGAGAAACGAAGTGTCACATTAAAACCGCCATAGTCGAAAACGGTGGTAGGTGAATTTTCAGGTGTCAATGTTCATTATCCACAATTCTACGACATCCGAGATTCCATTTTACCAAGGTGTTTTTTGACTGCAGAGATTTAAGGTCAACTACAGAGAAATAAGGTTTACGCCAACAACAATATCAAAGACAAATTTCACACTAATGAAACAATCACACCGTCATGAACAGTTTTTGTCGCATTCAACAACATAGGCCTTAATGACCTGAAAAAGACAAACTCTTTCAATATCGGCTCTTTGGACACTATACTCAATTGACAACTTTAAAGCTCCTTCGCAACCAACCTGAAACTACAACCTATAATGTTGGATTAAGGGGTTATACCGTGGTGCATTCTCTAGTGACGCTCCGCACTCTCATTTCTAGTGACCTGGTATCGTTCCAAGCATTATAGATGCCTTCAAATATTTAAATCAGCCAACCGGTGATAAAACCTAGGATGTGCTAAAGAGAAGTTGGACGAAAGCGAAATGAGATTAATTCAAATTGTACTCAAATGCGCGAGGATGAAATGCTGTAACCAACATTCAATATTAAAATGCTGTCTATTGTTTACCGCTAAATAAAAATGGATTGTATTACAAAAGAGCCTTTTATTGACTACATTGTTGTTGATAATATTAACAGACGTTTTGAAATATTGGATACTGCGCTGTGGAAGTACACAACAAAAACACTATACTCAGAGTATTACTGTGCACTTTATGAGAAATGCACAGGTATCTCCATTCAAGATGCTTTGACATTTCTGACAACTTGTTGGGATGTATCTTTGGTTCTCAATAATTCAATGCAATATATCCCCTATGGTCGAATAGGATTTTATTTATTCACAACAAAGAACCCTACTAATTTCTTGAGCAGGCGTGATAGCTTTGGTAGTTAGTTGGAGTTCTCTTCAATAAGTTATGATCAGGTATTACAGACATCATTTGTAAACAAAAACTAACAGGAATTTCATCGCATTGAATATGTTCTACTTCATCAAATGTCAGGCATGCATCGTGGTCTTGTATTATATAAACGAAGCGTGTTGTTACTGTTGCTCAAGACCATGCGTAAACAGTAATAATCATCATTTCGTTGTAAAAGTCAGCTGGTTGAAAATAGCTTGGTAAAATTAAAAATCATCTCGCACAGTGGGCTCAATAATAAATATCTCATTCTAAAAGTTAAGCTCCTTATGTTTCTCGATGTTTCAAACCACGGAATACACTTATTTTCGACTCATATTAGATTCTTGTAGTTTGTGTACACGATCCCGTCTAAATAGAAAATACTTATAATGATGACCATAATGTTGCCCAAAGTATTACATTTATTTACATTTGATACAAGCTATATACACTGTGCTTCAGCGATAATGGATTTGAACATCCTTGAGTGAGACATGGAGTTAGCGGAGTCCGACAATGACAGAGATGTTCTAGCTCGCTTGGGGGCTATAACCTCAATGTCTTCAGATAATGTATCTTCTGGTATCTTCGGACGAACCTTCCTCCTTGGCCTGATCAAAGTACAACTTACAGAACCATCGTCCAAAGGTGATCCATTATCCCCAATTTCCGCTTCTCCTCTTTCAAAGTTTGTGGTCCTTACCTTCTTCGAAGTTTGAACTCTCCTTTTGTCTTGTTTTTGTCCAGTTTTTCTTCTTTTTGGTAAAGAAGTGATCGCTACAGGTGTTTCGGCTGGTGTCGCTGGTTCTGGCTCGTCTGTGTTGGTTGCAGGTTGTGTGCTGGTATTAGAATCATTCAATGCTACACTTGCTTCTACAATTACATCATCTTGGTTTGATACATCAAACCCTGAGCCACCAAATTCCTCCTGATGGTCTCGATCACAGTCATGATCCACACTGTCTACATCTCCTCTGTTTCGGTTTGCCAAGGTAAAGTTGATTGTGGGATAACCTAAATATGGATCGGTTTTGGCGGGACAGTATAAGTCAGTTATGTACCTCATAACCCAATCTGGATCTTTTCTCCAGAAATCTGACACATTTGGATTATTTTTATTAATTACAAAAAGAGAGCAGGCTTTGGTTTAAACAGTTTTGGGAGGGGCTGTTTCAATCAAAGAATTTGGCCGCCTGAACCTGTTGACAACTACCTGCCGGGTCTACAGAGGAGTACGCTATGACGCTAACGCTAAGAATCCAAATAAGGAAAGAGTTGTAGTACTCTAACATTAAAATAGATTTTCGAAATAGATTTATTCCGGAGCTGTAGATTGAGGAGTATTTACAATGACTGTTACATAGGCGCGCCCACAGGATGGCGCACTATTTAACTCGTCGTTAATTTATGTATTGTATAATAAACAAACCGATAAACACAATAATGTCTCAAAGAACTTCTAAATCTGACACCAAAATTGAAATCTCCAAGATAATTAACTCAATCAAGGATGATCAAATAGTGGAAGCTGTGCTACCAATGGACAATGTTCAGCTCAATACCTTATACCACACTAGAGCAATCTACTCTGATATATCCCTTTTCAAGACAGTGAACATATGCTATGACAAACAAAACCATAATCAATCAAGGTTTCGTAACTTGGATTACAAGATACTTCGGATCAACAGTCGGTGCAAGGGTGCTTTGATCTGCAGTAATCAAAAGGAAAAGCTTTGCACATGTGTACGTCACTTAAAGAACACAAGTAGGGACTGCAAGCAATACCCTAATGAAGGAAGGACCATGGTTCCCACTAAAACACTGAGTGGACAATGCGATGTCATGACATACTACTTCAG
>JAOPGA020001652.1:0-46911 GCA_026419775.2 Acrasis kona | reverse complement strand
CATTGTATTATACTCTGCTTTTAATCTAGTCTTGGGTCCAAATATTATCCTGTCTTCTTCAGAAAGAGCACCAATTATATTGGACATATRATTGATTCTTTCTTCTCYAGCTATCACATCTACTGATGAGGCAACCTTTAATTTATYATACAATAGTGTACAGTGAGTGTAGTTGGCAAGCAATTTCTCATTCATCTTTTTAAAAGTGTCTTTACCAAATTCACRAAACAGATTTCCAATACTGCTATCTTGATCATGGATTAATTCACTCAAATAGATTTTTATGCCATTATGATTTTTGTTCATAGTTGGCTCTTCTCTACAGAGTTGTTATCTTTTTCTTGTAAACCAAGACAAACAGTAATGTTATCTACTTGCTCCATTATCTTTTGAAATCCACAGTGTTCCATAGATTTAGATGACCCATAATGTGCATTGTTTTTTCTAACCTGATTTTTGAACTTTTCATTGACACGGGGCTTTTGTAAGTTTACACAATAGATAACTTTATCAGTAARAGTTGACACTAAACTAATAGTGCTCTCTTTTCCATGACGAGGAGATGACCATCTATTATCTGTCTTTACACTTATGCCTAATAAAGGAATACTGATGTAACTRTATATATGATATAATAAATTGCTATCAAATAATGTCAATGTATTATACATTGAGTTGCGCACAGCTTTATCCTTCTCAAGTTCCTGTACAACTAATGATACACTCTCATTGTTAACTTTACAGCTGACAGCATTGGCTCTTTGATCCTTTTGCACTGTCAGATTGGAAGCCCAATATTTTACAATATTTRCATAATCCATTGCTTGTACACTCCAGCTCTTTCCATTTGTTGTGTTGGTGCCTTGGGTGATTGAACGGAGTAATTTCAACTGTATTGCTTCTAACCTTGCTTGTTGGATATATCTTTTACTCACATCTGATACCTTGACCCATACTTTATCAGAGAGCTCATAATATTTAACCTTGGCTACATAACCACTGCCCAAATACTTATGAAACTTTTGGTATKTTTCATAAGTGAGACCTGTGAGTGTCCAAGTAAATGCTACAAGTTCATTGCTTCTATAGCTATCATTACTTAGCTTTTCATCTGTTTCAATAGTTTTTATAAGTTTACAAGTATTACAAACAAAATGCAAACGGGTATTATGGCCCACATCACTTCTTGCATCATACTCTATACGGCCTTGACAAATTTGATTGTTGGTAAAGACCCTATCACAAGCCATTTTCAAATGTAACTGCTCTGCTAATGTCTTAACACAATAAATTTGATAATCAGGCGATAAAACCTCTTTTTTGGTTTAGATTCAACACCAACTCTTTTACGCAATACAGCTGTACCTAGAGGCATAACTGAAGTAGCTTTTGATACATGATTTATTTGTAATCCTGTAGGGTTTTGTAYAACAGGTTCCTTAGGATTTATCTGTGCTTGATTAATTAACCCAGCTGGTTTTAAAGGGATGGGTCTTATGAGGGGTGATAGAGTTGGCAATATAATCTGGGGTATAGCTTGGCTTTGAGGATGAATACCATTTTGGTAATGTTGCTCATTTGTTGACAATTGATTGGATGCCAAATGAGATGTATTTACAAAGTAATGTTGGTGATTTGGCAATGTCACCTGGGGTGTGGCTGGTATTTGAGAATAATGTACAATTTGATGAGGCTGTACATTTGCTGATAATTGATTTGATAAAGAAGATGATATATTTACATATGTTGCTTGTTTATTATTCTGTTTTAGCTGTGGGATGTTGGTGACAAATTGTCTCTTGTTCATTGTGCTAGTATTAGGTATAAAGTTTTGCAAAAAGCTAGTTATTGAATTATTGTCCTATAAATGTTAAACACAACAAAAAGAATTTCACACCTTGAATTTAGCTAAAGCACATTCATTTTTATTTTGATTCTTTCTTTCTTCTGGTAGGCCACACTACCTGGTACATTTCTTTTGGTGTTGTATTCTACTTCTGTGCTGAATAACTGTACCACATCTTAGGCACTTCCAATAGTTTAAGCTGGACATCATAGGTGTGTAAATTTCGATCTCAGTTGATATTTACCACCTATAATAACGATGACAGTGATCATCTCTTACGCTTGTTCTGATTGGGTCTTGTTGACAATAGTATGTTAGTGGCCAGGGTGGAAAGACTTGTTCAAGGGAAAAGGTGCCCATACACCAAACTGTGATCCTTTACCATCTGCTGCACGTTGGGATCCTCCAAATAACCCCATTTGCAAAAATGCAACTTGTGTAGAGCGTAGGTGCTTGTGAAGTGACTGATGAGATTATCACCATAATCTCTGACTAGTTACAAGAACACAATCTTCCAGTTACCAAATCTTTGAGAGGCAGTACTGTCACCCTCAACTATAGCCATGTTGATCAATGTATCGATAGTGGCGTCCGGATCCTTAAAGTATACTTGATTCTTCCCTTTGAAGAGGTCCAGTCGCTTCTCTAGCATTATAATTCTCTCCATGCAATCATTAACGATCGCAGTTGCCTCTAGTTGTGCAATCTTTGTTTCATGTATGGAGACTAGATCCTCGACAATGTGTAAACGCCTTGACGCCGAGGGGCGTTCTTGCTGAGAACCCTGGCCTAAAGAGAGCCCATGTTTGTTTTTACTTGTACTTTGTGTATTAATGTTCTTTTAATTGAAAAGTATAAGTATATACAGACAGGTTTTTAAGTTTAAGGTTTGTTTAAAATTATCCATTTATTTATTATGTTGGGGAGAATCATCTCAGGATGTCATTGCCCTGTGGATTAGCAGCATGAGCTTCCAAGAGGTGATAAGGTAAGTGTGTTATGAAGCTTAATACTTTTAACAGTTGATGGCCTGAGTGCAGGGCTGATAAAAAGTAAAATGTGTGCTTTCTATGATCCTGAGTGTAAAGGTGTACTTTTTTGTTACGAAGTATAACGTCGTGCTTTTTGTAGTCCTAAGCATAAAGGCGTGCTTTCTGTGACCTCATTTTGTAACAAATTTTACAATAATTCTAATAGGCAGATATTTTGGTGAATATCACTAATTTGAGAAAAATTACAATATTTTGGTGTATAACACCAGTGCTTGTCACTAAAACAGTGTTTTAGTGCTGGTCACCGAAGTGAATCTGCACCATTTTTTTCACCRTGTTTTGTTTTTCAATATTATTCACTATTTTGTTAAAAATTTTAAGAAATCCCAACTTAAAAAATGGTGCATAGCACTAAAAATCTTGCCTATTAGAAAAAAACTCTGTAACGCGTCTGACGAGACTAGTTGCCTGCTAGTTGAAACAGAGGTCAGTTTTTGTTAATTGATTTGTTACTATACTGGCTCAGCACTTCGTGCTTCGCAAAAGAATATGGAAGAAGGTCGACAGTTGTTATGATTTATGAAACCCAACCTAAGTCTACACCAACCTGTAGAATAAAAATTTTTAATTAAGAAAGATATGATATTTCAGATGGTGTCTTGCTCTACTTCGATCGAGAAGGATATTACACCCACGTGCGTCTAGATTATCCAATTCTATATTCTCCAGACAGTGTTTTGACTCCATAAGATTGGAAATGATACGACAATCATATAAGAGTAGTCTGTAAATGTATAGCATGCTTTACTGAACTTTACGTTTAGGCTTCGAATCCCTTTTTTGCCGACTAACGCTCCGTCACTTATGCATTCAGTTTCAATCGACAAATTGTTTACATTATATAAACAACGAACATAGCCGTCTACATTTGCAGCCCTCATAAGAATATAATTAATGTTTTGGAATGCCCCAAATTGTTCAACTTTTACGGTCCGTCCGGTCTTGGCGTCGAATTCCTGAAGAACATATTTTTCGAACCTATGCAATCGTGCGGCATGCCTATAACTGTGCATTTGCTTGCAAGTATAGACTAATTTAAGCCAAGACCTCCTTGGCATGAACATCATAATCTCTATTATTTGATCTTCAGAACAGTCCAACAGATACGGGCCATTTCTACACGGAAAATCGGTAATGGTCAGACCGAGTAGCTTTAACATGTTAACACGTGGAAAGGATTCAAGGGGTAAATAATAGTGCCAGTATATTCGAACCACAACTTGTCCTCTAAACGACTTGTTGCAAAATGCTCTTGTGATATTATTGTAACAGATGAAAATATAAACCTCAAGTTAGGTAGAAGATTCTTTCCATTTTCTATTGGGTGCACGATTAAAAAGGAGCAAAAAATAGATGTAATCTAAAAATAAAGATCTTTTTATGTGTATGTCCGGTTTAAATTGAAACAAAACATAAACATAACTGCACAAGGCAGTCTAACCAAAGCCACCACATTATATTGTAGTATGATTGGTTTGATGCAACGAATGCCACTAGGACATATGAATGAATCCAATATGGATGACGTAATGGAGTCGCTCTCTCAGTTCCATGTTCAAACCCCCATAATACCCTCAATAAATAATTTTGGAGGTTTGAGCAAGGACACGAGTAAAAGTCTACAAGACGCAAAACTGGCATTCGAACAGTACTTCCAGGCACACTGCAACATGAGACAGAGTGTGTTTAAACGGCTACAAAGTAGACCTGCGTCATGCTCTCCGACAGGCTTAATCGGAGAAAAGCAGGATCAGCAAGACAATTTTGAAGAGGCGTCATTATTTATTGGAAAAAGCAGGCAGAGGTCACCTTTAAGTGCTTTCCCAGTAATGCAAACTACAATAGACGCTACTTGTTCATATAATTCACATACATTTTTACGGGAATCTCCAAGTGTACAGCAGGAGTCCGTGATAATAGAGAGTGTCGTGATGAAAAGGGGATCAGTCTCCAACACTTTAAAGAAGGGCAAAATACAAAAGGCTAAAAAGAGTATAGCTGTGAGGAGGGTCAAGGGTTTGACACCGATAATGACTGTATCGCCCACTTTAGAACATCAAAATGCGACACAACTGTAACATATAAATATACTATTGAAAAATCCTTTTTATTCGCTGAACTCTCTTCTAAAAAAATCCCCTTCAAGTTGATGGCGGGACAACTTGAAAATTATCCCAAAAATGACCTTTCGAATTACTTCTACAATGACCCATTCTCTTTTTCTCGTCCTCCTACTGCTGCTTCTACAGATTTGCCACCCAGAGCCGTCTTTCCACATACGATCTGGGGAAAGCTCGTTGATTGCAGGGGGAAGAGATGCTCAGCCTGGTGAATTTGGACATCACGTTGGAATTTCAAAAGCCGATGGAAGTCTTGTTTGGTGCGGTGGTGGATTGATTAGTAAGAGATGGGTTTTAACTGCTGCACATTGTATGAGTTTGTAATTTTATTTTTCTAAAGATTGTAGGCTTCGATGAAACAGATACCCCACAAAATACAATCGTCATTATTGGTAGATTAAACAAAGATGATTCATCTGACGGAAGAACAGCCAAAATCAAACGTTTCTTCAAACACGAAGCATACGATCCAGCCACTTACATGAATGACATTGCGGTAGTCGAATTAGATGAGGACGTCTTGGAGGACAAATCCAACAACACTGCTTACATGGAACTCGAAGTGGAAGAATTGGACAAGGGGACAATTGTAACCGCAAGTGGCTGGGGTTTATTGGCCACTACTCAAAAGCAGCCTAACGTGCTTCAAACAGTGAAGCTGCCCATTGTTGAGGACGACCTTTGTAGAGCGCATGGTGAGTTCTTCTCAGAGATGATGATTTGCATCGGAAAGGGAGATGGAATGGATACTTGCAGGGGTGATAGTGGTGGACCAGTCGTTCACAAAGTATCAGCAGATCAAAAACGTTGGGTTTCTTTGGGTATCGTTAGTTTTGGTGGCCCTGGATGTGGCTATCCTAACGTTAGAGGCACATATACCAAAGTCAGCAATTATCTAGACTGGCTAACAGACAACAAGGTTGTATTTTACCGCTCTACTGCACAAAAGCCAAATGTTTCCTTTTTCTCTTCTATATTCATATATATTTGGCTTTTTGTTAGTTTGTTTTTATTATGTAATACGGTTGTTGTTGTTCGGTACTGCGTGGCACAAACACAAATTGAACAATTGTAAAATAAAGTTTGTGAATTTATTTGATCCCACATAGCACAAAACCCGTCGATATCTTGTGAACAAAATTATCAATCTTGTCGTTGTCCTCTCCGTTATTGATCATATTCTCCACAGCATACAGATTACCACACCCACCCATTATTACGCACATACAGTTTTTTGGCAAAGCATCATAAACCTGCTTCACTGAGTCGTTAATATCAGAGAGTGCTTGATCTAAATTTTCACTCTTATTTTCATAACAATCATTCAAGTCATATAAGTGCAACCAAGTGACATCATTGTATTCACTTCGTATTTCCTTGATGGCCCTGTCAACCAATTCTTTATCGTTCCTACCACTTATCGTACTGGCTGCGCCGGCTGTGATCTTTGTCAGTGCATTACTGCGATCGACCAAACTAAAATTCTTATCATTTTTATTAATTAGTTCAATTACACTTTCTCCCATGATGGCACCGCCACTCCCTTTATCCTGACGTCCAAACAAAGGACCCTTGACAAATTTCAATTTGACCAAATCTAGTGCGGCTAACGCGTCCTCTACACTGTCATGACCATTACTTCCCTCTTGTATGGCCCTGTTTAGATATTGGAACGATAAGGTGCGCAGAGACTTTTTATAGATATTAACACTTTCAGGAACAGCGAGGTCGGAATAAGAAATTGCAGTGTCAATAATTTTACGATGAATTAGATGAAGACTAGTCAAATCATTTTCTAATGAATGGCCGACTAGAATGGTGTCTTTTGAAACAAGTTCAAGGACTTGATCACGGGCTTGTTGATAAGTTCTGGTCACATTCTCAAGATGCTTCTCAGTTATACCACTGTACCGAGTATTATAATCTGTAATTGGAGACTCTGGCTTAACAAACTCATCGTAGATGGTCGAACCATCTTCCCCCACAAGAGTGATACGAGTGAGTTCCAGCCCGTTCTTGGTATAGCACATTTCACAATCCATCGACACAAGAGTGTGTTGATGTTTAGCAGAGTCAGTGGTCTTCTATAAAGGTACCATCTGGATCTTCCAGTACATAATTATTTTCTTTCAAGATGGTTTGGGTCTATTAAGAAATCAGAACGTGGAAACAACTCAGTGATAGGTTCATCATTATTAATGGCCCTTACCACTTCGTCAACAACAAAATCTTTTTTATTGGAATCTTTTTTTGCTTCTTCTTTTTTTTTTCGAAACAATTGCAGCAGGAACCTATTCTTCCAGTACTCGACATTCTTGTGAATATTTACTAGATTGTAATTTTCTTGAAATTTGTTCCACGGTGCTTGCACACCAACGTTTGTTTTTGAGATTAATTGGAGGTGATTTAACTTTGTTGTGTTGGATGTTAATGTTTTTAGGTCAAGAGAGTTTATATGAATAATCACCGTCTTGGAGATGAGGAACTTGTTTTGAACAAAAATCCATTTTGGTGAAGCTACTGCATCTTTCGCACACACCCAAAGAATTAAATCTTGAATGTCTTTCTGTATTAACTTTCTACGCGCTCCTCTTAGGTATAAATCTGTTTTGAGTTCGATTGATGGGACGGCATCTCTACCAAATATCGCATATCCTGCCTCTCTTTTTTCTTTTTGTCTTTGTTTTTTCGATTTTTGGACCTGCCATTGCTCCTCATCAGGGTCTTCAATCTCTTCACGTGCTCTTTTCATGTGGAATTAGATGGCAACAATTAACTTGAACCTAGGTTACAAAAAATGAACATTCTTCATGAGAGGTGAAGCACGATTTTCTTAATAGGAACATCAAGAGAATGGGTAAGTAACAGAATCCTATTATGATATGTAAAAAATTCTACAAAGTATTCATTAATTTAATTTGATTTTTGATTTAATTTAAACAGTCTTCGATTTAAGAGGTTTGATAGTTTTTTCTAGTTTAGCATCCACATCCTTAACTTCGTTTTTCACTTCGCTTCTTGCTGCTCTAATTTGGGACCGCCTCATCTCTCGTACAATGTCTTTTATTTTTTCTGCTCTAACTGCAGCTTTCCATTCTGGCTTGTGGAACCATCTCGCTTCGGGAGCGGGATTGTTGATCTTATTTATCATTTTTTTTCTTTCTTGTGCACGTTTTTGCTTCTCCTTTAGTTTCCTTTGGAACTTTATTTGATGTTTGTTCATTAATGCTGGCATTAGCAGTGGTCTGCTCGGCCTAAAAAAATTCATCATCAAGGACATGTGTAAAAGTGTGATGTATTGAAGTCAATAGTTGACCACGAAAAATAAAACAAACCGATCAACATGGCACAAAGACTTCTGCGAGAATATAAGGAGATACAAAAACAAAGATTAAATAGTAAGGAGGTACAAGATTTATGGCTGGTTCCGGAAGAAAGTAACATACATAATTGGCACGCAAAATTTATTGGCCCAGCAGACACACCCTACGAGGGGGGAGTATTTGAAATTAGGCTGACTGTACCGCAACAATACCCAATTATGCCTCCAAAGGCCGTATTCTTAACAAATGTATTCCACCCTAACGTCCATTTCAAAACAGGTGAGATCTGTCTTGATATTTTAAAAAATGCATGGAGCCCAGCTTGGACCATTGCGACCGTCTGTAGGGCTATAATATCATTACTCTCACATCCAGAACACGACTCACCTTTAAATTGTGATGCAGGTAATCTATTACGTTGTGGCGACGAACGAGGATTTAAGTCTATGGCTAGAATGTACACAAAAATACACGCTTTAGAGACTAACCTACGAAAGAATTACCAAACAACAGAAGAGAAAAAAGAACAATAGTTGTATAATAAAAAATGTTGTATAATAATGCACTCTCCTCGTTGCTTCTTAAAAGTTAACCTTAAGGTTCTTTCTTCATGTGTTTGTTACAACAAAATCAAAGGTTGACTAATAAATTTCTTCACACAATGCTCCGAAGGGTAGTAACCAGCTCACGCACATGCAACAGGGTCTGCATAAATAAATTCGGATTAAACCTCTTTCACACCAACAAACAATATTTACAAGAAGCTGAATACATTGGAAAAGATCGTCTTGATAAACTTTCTGAAGTAGAGTTCCCAAAAAAAGGGAAAGTACAAGTACCCGAACGTATAAGCAAGCTTGGTGACGAAATGTTAAAACTCAACGCTTTTGAATCAATGATTTTATCGCAGTACGTACGGGTGCGTTATTTTTGATCATTTTACAAAGTGACCTGACACTTAATGTAGGAAAGACTTGGTGTCGACACTGACATCCCTGATCCACACACAGCAATGATTAAGAGCGGTTTCGGAGCCGATCTCTCGCAAATGTTAATGGGCAACATTGGTGGTTTAGGCGTTAACCCTCAATTGTTAGGCCAATTAGTCGGAGGCATGATCCAAGGAGGCATGAACATGCAGGCAATGGGTGCGATGGGAATGGGTGCACCAGCGCAACAACAACAACAACAAGCGGCCGCACCAGTGGTAGAGGAGGCCGCACCACCAGCGCCAGAGGAGCCCAAGGTAGAAAAGACAACTTGGGACGTTAAGTTGGAGAAGTATGACGAGACCAAAAAGATTGCGCTTATTAAGGAACTTCGTCGCATCGATAAAAATCTTTCCATCAAGGCTGCAAAGGACTTGGTAGAAGGAGCGCCCAGTTATGTCATGAAAGATGCCAACAAGGTCGATGCTGAGAGACTCAAGGCTGAAATTGAAGCTGCAGGAGGAACGATTGTACTTGTTTAAAAGAGTGTTTGGGATAAATGTTGTTTATTGCTTCACAAATATCTTCTTCATTGCTCTGACTTCATTGTCTTCTAATTGGTACACGTAATTGTCGTTGGTTGTATCTTGAATGTCCTTTATCACGAAGGTTGGGTGACCTTTTGTGGCAGATCCTGGATCCACAAAAAATTTATTTTCGTATTCATAAGCTTTGTGCTCGTGGGTGTAGCCTGATACTAGAACGTCTACGTCTAGCTTGCGTTAAAACATGGCCAGGCTTTCTTTGTCTCCAAAAGGTACAACTTAGTGGCCAGCAAATATACCTCATAGATCTCTACAACATCATCATGTCTGCTGGTTCCTCCAATTGTATTTTACTTTGTACCACAACGGAAATGCATGCAACATATGAGTCTTCAAAAATTAGTTTTGTAATGGTTAAACAGAGAGCCAGAGATAACACCAACATTGTCGATCTTGTTAAAGTAGGGATATTGAATGTAGGAGATACAATACACTTTAAGAATGATACTAGCAAGGTAAAAATCTATAGATAATATTATTTTTTAAACATCAACAACTGAATAGACAGCGACAATAAACGAAAGTTTTGAGATGCAATGGATAGGACCAAAAGGAGATATTGTTACTCATGAAACTGTAAGATCCTTGGACTAACGTAAAACTAACGAAAGCCTACCCATTTCGCCACAAATAGCAACTCAGGAAAATCTGTTAGTGGTTGGACTTATTGTTTATATAATAATAGACCTCTCACTGAGCTTAGAAACAGATACAAAGAGTTGGAAGCTAATAACCAACTTCAAATTGTGGCCGAACCAGCACCAAAGGTTGCCAACCCAAAACCTAAAATTGAAGTACCAGAATCACATGACTTGCATACACAAATAAAATCACCAACACCAACAATAGAGGATGAAGAATTCATACCTTCAGAATTAGAAGCTGAGGAGGACGACTTTGACGTTAGTGAATACGATGACGATGACGATGACATCAATTCCACACAACAAGCCCATGTACCAACAAGACATTCGGCACGCATCTCCGTCAGCCAGTCACCTAGAGTCTCAACACGCACCACACCAAACAAAAAAACTTCCACTCCAAAATCTTCCAAAAAACAAATCTCACCACCAAAACCTTCCCCATCACAATCAGTCGAACAGATTACCAGTCCATACAAGAGAAAGTTCAGAGCTGGTACAGTAGAGTACGTGGACCAAGACATTGCCTGTTCGCACATCAAACGCTCCAAAAAAACATTCGATGATGAATATTCAATTAATACATTTATTAAACTTTAATCATCCTCTTCATCCTCTTCGTCATCTTCACTTGCATTAGGGTCCACATGGAAAATTCCCCTCACCTCATCGAATCGACCTTGATCACTGCTCAACTCGACTCTTTGTTTCTTTCTTAATTGTTTGTTCTGTCTTAATTCTCCGTGTAGTTGTCTCTTTTGTCTCAACACTGATTTCTTTGATTCGTAACGATCTTGGTTGAACAGGACATTTCCATCCAACGCACCATCTAGAATCCTAGTTGGCTCTAGACTGAACCGTGGTCCAATTTCAACGAGTGATTTTTCTGTAATGTCGGCTTTGCCTGTTGGTCTGTCAATGATTTGATAATTCCTAAAATAGATCATTCCATCCAAAACAAAGAATGAAAACATGTGGTCTACGAATGGTTTTGATTTTGGATGTCCACGAGGTGTTGCGAAAATTTGTGTGAATAATTCTTTGCAGAGTTGTAGATGGGGTGTTGAGTCAAAGTTACGATCGAAATGTAGAATGGGTCTGCTTCCCTTTAGACAATTACCGGTTAATTTTAATTCTTGGAGCGTTGAAATGTTGAAAACCTTGAATTTCACGGTGGGTCCCTCTGGACTCTTTAATGCATATAAAAACAACTCTCTGTCTGCATTGGTTTCAAAGAACAAGCTGTTGGGACATTTTCTGCTCCTGCAAACCTCATTCACATCAATCTTTTTATCCTTGTGCTCGTCGTGTTTATTTTCTGCTTTTGCATGGGGCATCAAAGATCTAACATCTCTCATCAAATGCCTGTGTGATGCCATGATACCACGAGCGGCAAACACAAGAGTTCTCTGTTTATTTATGAACTTCCGTGTCTTTACTTTGATAGCATCATCGCTGGTGTTCTTGACTTCAGACATTCTTGTTTTGTGTGAAATCAATTATTTTATTGAACAGATTACAATGACAAGAATTTCTTGGTCTTTGGAGCAAAGTTCAGAGGCTTGTTCGTATACTTTCCAAACACTTCCTTGATTAGTCCATTCATGTCAATCTTGACCTGCTCGCCTTGAGCACTCTTATAAAAGTGTTTATCCAAAAATAAATCCACATCATTAGCCAACCACCTCCACACCATGTTAAATCTCTCCAGCTGCACATGTCTATGGATCACATTCAATTGCTGACACATCATTTCAATCACTTTAATCATTTCTTGCGAAACATTAAACTGGTCCCCGTGAGATGGATCGTACTTGTTGTGAATGGTAATCTTAAAGTTTTCAAGCATGTTGGTGGTTACCATTCTTCTCGTCATCAAATCAGCCAACAGGTAATATTCGTCTGCCAGTTGATCCAACGCTGCCAAGTGACCCATGCTGATGATGTGGTCCAGGTCGCACCAGTCACGTAGAACGCTGCTGACGTAAATGGAAGAATTAATCATGCTGCAATAATTAATCCATTCTTGTTCCTGTTGAAAAACATTTGCGAGGTGCTTGTCTATTTGCGACTCTAATTCCTTCTTGTAGCGATGAAAGTATGTTAAAATGTTTTTTTCGAAAATGTTGAAACGTGCTTCTGGTTGTTGTATGCATGAATAACGTTCGTTCAGCAAGCTCATGACTTGGACTAGAACGTGTGCTGATGATCCTGGTTTGAGTTCATTGAGCGAAACGGATGAGTGAGGTTTGTGATTTTTCAACTTGTCCACTAGTATGAGGTCGGTACCTACGAATGATTAGAATGTCGGAAGAAGAAGCATAATACTTTGTTTGTCTTGTTGGATCCAACTGGAAAGCACATCGTCGGTTATAATGTGTTTTGAGAGCACGCTGTGGATGGACTGGTTCGATGTTTAATAAAGTGTTGGAATTGTGTTTGGGACTTACCTGATCTACTTTGTGATTGTTGCGCTCAAAGGCTACTAGTTCGTTGATGATGTGAATGAATAATGTTTTTTGTTGATCGTCGTTGCAGTTCTTGACTAGCTTGATTGATTTTGACATTTTCTTCACAACTTGATCAATGAGTTGGTTTGTGAACGAGGCCTTTGTTGTATGAGAAGTGAAAATAAAAATGACGTACAGAAGGATTTATGAATGTAACGTTGTACGTGTTCATGACTTGTTGGACGATGGGAGTAATACTGGATTGTATAAAGAACCCATACTCTGAAATTAATTTTTGTACAAACGACAGAACCCATTCTGGCTGTTTGTGTCATTGAAAATAAAAGTAAAATGAATACTTACCTTTTCTATTTTATTTGTTTTCTTGTCTCCATAAAAATGATATTTAAATCGATACAAGAAAGGTTCTACAAGTTCGTTGATGAACCAAATGTCTTGCTTTTCTGATTTTTGTTCAAATACTTTCATCCATCTAAAAATTAAAAAATGAAAAGTAACCCATGTTGAACGTACATGGATTGTAAATGTAGTAGTTGTTCACAGCAGGATTGAAACACCTTGAGCTTTTCTCTGGTGGGTTTTGGTGGTGGCTTTGACGTTAGCCAGCCTATTGAAGACAAGGACGATTTGAAAGATCTTTGGGGTCAGTTGAAGAGTGTCATTGCATACTTACGAATAATACAGGTCACGAACTTTATTTAGTGTATCTTGCAAAGGTTGGTGGCACTTGCTGCTTACATTTTTAAAGTTAGAGATGGGTTCGTAATGGCTCCAAGCTTCGTCAAGAAGTGTTTCTATGCTGGAGGGTGGTTCTGCTTTGTTCTTGTTTGCGTTGTTGACTTCTTTTGTTATCGCTGCACTTTTTAAATTTAGACTGGATCATTGTTATTGTGCTTACATGGTGTTGTTGAGATTATCCACGCTTATTAGTATAAGTTCTATTCCTTCGTAAATAGTTACGTTATCGCACAGCTTGTCTATCATATCGACATGTTTAGATAATTCTTGACGCTTTAATTCTTCAAGTCGCGTCGCGAGTGTATTCTCAAGATCTCTTAATTGATGCTGGTAAGAGGACAATATAGTTTTATTATTATTCTTTTCTGCCTCATATCTCGCCTCTGAAGCAGATAGGTTGATTTTGAGATCAGAAAGGATCTGCTGTTGTTTGGTTAATTGGTTCTCTGCTGACTTTATTGAGGAAAAGTCCAAGAAATGAGTATCAAAATAATTCAATGTTTCTTCGTTGGGTTCTTGTTGCATGTTTATTGTAAACTCATGCTTTCGGATTGCATTTCTTTGAAGAATGGCTGATGTGGACAATATATTGGTTCATCAATTCTGTTTAAATCTTTTTATTTCATAATGTTATACATTGGAATTGCATCAATGAGAGCTTTGCCATAAATCAGTTTAAACCCTATTCTCGCTTGTGAGAACACCATCTCTACTCATCGTCATCTGAGCTTGAATAATCTATGTAAGGTATTTTGTTGGGGACCTGCCATGTCTTTCTAGTATCTTTTATTGACGGGTTCAACTGCATCTCAACTTTCTGAACTCTTTTACTAAGGACATCCATTGCTCTTTGATTAAAAACTTGATAGAATTATGTTAGAATGACAACGAATTATTATCATACATCTGTGTACCAAGAACATTAAGAACGCAGGTAAGCAATATTTCGCGAATTTGTATAAACGGTGAAAAAGTGGGTAGTGTTTCAAGAAGAACGAAAAAATCCAACCAACTATTTTGTTTGAATGATCGCCCTACATTGTTATTCATATAAGAATAATAAATATTACTTGGGAATCGGAACCAGACAAATTCGATATCGACCCTCTCCTCTGGCTCATAATTGAAACTTCGATTTAAAGTTGTAAAGCAACCGCATGTTGTTCACCCAAAAATCACATCATATTCACATGAAAAACTTTTGCTAGATTATTTAAGCAAAATTCGTGTCTTCACAGCATGTGTTGATATTGAACAATAAATTAGATAAATAGCGCTTACTTCAACGGTCCTTTTTGAAGTTTGACAGTTGTCAACCTAAAAAACACGCATTGATGAAGCTCGTGAGCATCTTCATCCTCTCGATTTTAGTTTCGATTGCTCTTTCTCAAACAACCTCACCAAACACAACATCCGCTGCAACTACAGTACCTGTGACCGCAGTCCCCACAACAACCGCCCCGACAACAACAACCGCCCCGACAACAACATCCGCCCCACAAAGAGTCGCCGTTAACGAGTTTGGAGTAAATTATGAGTTTTGTGAGCTAGAATATACACTACCACCATCAGAGAATAGGCCAAACTGGATGAACCAAACACTCAACCTCTCAGGTCTAAAGGTTAACCAAACAATTTACGGTGTATTCCAATCGTTTGATACTCCTTCTACCGCGTTCCAAAGATCAACAACATTATACGGAAGGGTTTCCATTAATGATCTTTCAAGCGATGTTGTAACAATTAGATGGAGGCAGGCTCACACGACACCAGAAGTGATGGGTCAGGGAAGTTTCTTTGGAATGACTAAGCAACAAAGACAATCATATTACCAGAATTTCTTGCCAAGCTTAAGCACCAGCGACGACACAGAGACCGACAATACTTACCTAGCCCCAGTGACCATAAGCGACTGCAAGGATGATTTCAATTGTGGAATAGTGGATGAAGAGTTACCATTGACTCATCTTGACGGCTGGCTACCAATTTACATTATTTCAATAACAAATGTTGGAAAGAAGAGCGCTTCTCCCAACGTTGTTGCTAGAGCGTATATCGGAGACAAGAGCCCAGGATGTAGAGGCGCACCAATAGGAATCGTTTTGGGATCACTTTGGGTCGCTGCTGTGTTCATTGTTATTTTCGTTGTGGTGGCTCTCCTTTCATGGGAGAAGGTCATGTTAAAGAAACAGGGATCTTATGCTTCGAATGCTTAAGTGATACAGAGAATAAACTTTTTGAATTAAATTCATTTTGTTCATAAAGTATACTCTAAAGATTTGTATATAAAGTTAATTTATTAGTAGCAGAACTCATCTATTATCTTTCAACATTAGCGGCACCGTTACCATGTAACATGCTCGCGTTCGTTGACCGTCAGTTGTAACCTATTATGAATTCCTCCATGAATTAAAACTGCTCCAATACATCCACCACATTCTGTATATTGTATGAAAAATTGCCATCTTGCTCACATAACAGCAGTCTCGTTCCAAACAGAAGCATGACACATTCGCAGCGAGCCCTTTGTGTTTCGTCCTCGATTGCCAACATTTCTCCACAACTAGCCATTCCAATCACCCTCCTGATGACTTCCAGCGACGCAAACTTCAAACTGCTCACAAACAAATCGTCCAAGTACTGATCGCTATATTGTAGATTTTTGAATTGAATTTTGAACTGGTTCCATATGCCAACAACCAACGCTCCAATCCATTTTGCATAAGAGCGTCTATCTCCTGGATAGGCTCTTTGTGCAATGAATGCGATAAATAGGTTGGCCAGCAATAAACCTATATCAAATGAACTTGGTCCATAAAATGCAAATTCAGGGTCAATCACCACGACACTACCAGTGTCTGATCTGACCATAATGGAACCTGTATGAAGGTCTCCATGAACAACCGACTGTTTTTGTGTTCTGAATTGATTTAACAAACTTGAGACGGTGGAGCGTATCAAAGCGTTGGATTGGATTTGATGGATTAAATCATCCAGCTCTTTGGAGTTTTTTGTCCAACAGTTACTGGGGCATTCGCTTTGGTATGGTTCTTTGAATATCACAGTTTCTGTCACGGAGCATAGTTCACTGTTGTTTGTGTAGTGTTTAATTAATTCGTCAACATCGTTTGGAGATAGATGATGTGGTGAGCTTTGGTGTAGGGTTTGTACCAAATAATTGGATATTTTAATGTCGAGGCCGCTGCATTGGTGTCCTTGAATAAGCATGTTTCTCATTGTTTGGTGGTTATCTAGGTATTCCATCAACAAGATGTGTTCATTGTGGGAGTAGTGATATAATTTTGGTGTGCACTCTGGTACAACTCTGGATGCAAAGGTAAGATGAGACCACTCAAAATCCATACGTATAGTATTACAACTCCAGTGTTTGGCTATTTTGATATACGGCGGGGCACATTTAGCTATCAAAGCGCCTTCAACACCGTGAGATCTAATCAAATAAATAAAGTTTATATTTCCACCACTCAGTTCATCTTCGACATAAAACTGTTTAGGATCATTTCCAAGAGCACCTTGCACGAAATCAAACTCACGGGAAATCTTGCGTATGTAATCTATAACTTCCACCTTGTTCATTGTAAAACTTCTCTTCAGAATATCTCAAGGATCAACAACATTTTATGCATTCAATATTTATTGATTTACAAAAACAATCAACCATCAGAAACAGTCACTCTGGACACTCCTCCATCAGCAGTCAATCTAGATCTAATTTGAATTTTTCTAACAAACCCATCTCCCTCCACAGAACGTCCCCACTTTGGCGTAAATGCCAATGCCTGACCAGTCCTCAACTCCATAATCTCTCTAAAGCACTGATCCGATATGCTCAACTTTTGTTGTAAATAAGTAAACCAATCCCTCGAGTGGAACCTATGGATCAACGCAACGGTCAACAACTCCAACAACTCTGGAGGAAGTACTTTTGGAGATTGAGTAGAAACAGCAATGCGAATGCCATGATGACGCATTTGACGCACCGCAGAGACCAATGCAGCGCTCAGTCCATCCTTACCAGATGGTTGAAGATATTTATGAGCTTCGTCGAACAGGGCTAATTTACTGGCTCTCGTGGGAGTGGACAAGAATTTGGACAAGACCACTTGGAAAATACCATTGGCTTCTGGTCCAGACATCATTGGATCGGTCAGATCAACAATGATCAATCTACCATCGCTACCGATCAGATTGGTCACGTTTTCGTAGCTCAATGCTTTATTCTGTGGACTGTCGTCCAATAACGATTCGATCAATTGCAATCTTTGAGTGAGAGCCGAATTTTGTTGAGTGCTGAACATGAGGTCGTTAATGTCTTGTTTGAATTTATCAAAGCTTGGTTTCTCTCCGCTCTTTTGAGCTCTCCTCAACAAATCCAAAATCACATTCATGTACAATGGCATGTCGTCATCGGCGCTCACTCTCATTAGGTTTTTGATTTGAGCGGCATTCAAATCGCTCCACTTGAACAACAGAGGCAATACTCTACAATTGGGAGCGTTGGCATAGTACATTTTTCTTTGAAGATAAAAGGAAGGAGATACCAACACGATCATGTCCTCTACGACGGGTGCTGATTGAGTGATGCCTTTTCTACGGGTGGTGAGCGTTAATGCTTCGCAGTAATTGACTGGATCTTGATCGTAATGGAACACCATGGTGGTGACGCTTGGTTTGGCTTGAATGTATGGGGGAGCATGTAGCATGCACGATTCAATGACCGTCGCCATGCTGTGTGATTTGCCCGATCCCTGAACGCCCAATGCGACCATGCAGAACGGATGATGCGTGTTTAAATGTATTAATTGTTGTTGATGGTCGGAATTGTATTGTTCTTCGCTGACGTCGCTGTCGGTGTCGTCAATGTGATGACCGTCCCTAACGATTGTGCCCAATACACCATGCTGAGGTGCATTTTTCACTTCTTCATCTCCTAAAAGTACGCTGTCTAATCTCCCCTCTTTTTCTAATCCAACGCTTGATGTGAACACTTGATCTAATGTTTGTAGGTATTCGTGATGTATGGTTCCATTAGGTGTAGATAGGTAGATCATGCTCTCAAAAACATCATTCTGTGGTGTGTGGTTGGCTAGAATGGGCTCTACCAAAGAAGTATTGTCTTGTGATGTTTGGACCTCCGTTTGATTTCTTCTGCCTCTTCTTGTGATCTTTTGATCTAGTTGGGGAGGAGGTTGAACTGAAATCTTTGGTGCTTGACTTGTTGTGAGTGGACCTGATAAAATGACATAATCCACACCACCGACCCTGCTGATGCTCAATAGACCTTTGTTGGTGCCTTTGTTCAGTACAAAACTCTTCAGACTAGGTTCATCTTTGAACGTTCTGTTGTTGTGTACTTCAAGTAAAGATAATAGTTCCTGCAATCGAACTTTGTTGTCGTGTGATGATAGTACGTTTTTGATCTGATCAAATGATTCGTCGCTGCGATATTTCTTTTCTTTGGCTTTCGTTCCATTTGTCTGCTTTGTTGGTTGTGTCTGTGTTTTTTTTGTGTTGTAACTCTTAACAAACTTCTTTCCAATGTCTGTGAGATTGATTACCATACCTGAACCAGAGGGTGTTAATTGAAACTCATTTCTAGAACCAAGAAACTTCTTTCCTCCCCCAAAGGATGAGAGTTTGTTACCATCTGTGGAACGCACTGCACCAACCATCGATAGGTCAACATTTATCTTGTCATAAATCGCTGATGCGATTGCGTATGCCATAGCGTCTGCCATCTTTGTTTTTTAACTTGAGCTTGGCCTTGCTTTGACAAATTCAAAGGAAAGAACTCATGTTGGCCAACTCAATTTAACAAAATAGGATCGAAGGAAACACCATGAACATAACTTCAAATTTGATTCTCTCAATGAAAATTAGGAAATTTAATAACATTATCTAGTGCTACTTTCGGTCAGTCCTTGTCAAATAGTTCTGTATCAATTAATGCTGGTCAGGAAGTGAAAAATACTCAGCACCGGGGAATCGAACCCCGGTCACAAGAGTGACAGTCTTGTATTCTGTAGTGAAAACGACCACTATACTAGTGCTGATTGCAATTTAAAAGATTTCATGACATTATAAACATGTATGCACCTTAATCAGTCAACATTTGAGGAGGTCAACAGTTAGATCGTCTCATCAATGATTACTACAACCCTAATGCTGTAAATGCTCTTGGAAGCAAATATCATGTATTCAAACAATATACAAGAGATTTTGAGTTTGTGGAGACCCGATTCTTCACCACCGCTGAAGGTATCGTGAACAATGTCATCTACACTTGTCTCAGCGCTTCTAACACTGAATGTCAAACAATTGAAACAGTTGTAAAGGGCGGTCAGAAATTCTCTCAATCTTCGACTGCTGTTTCAAACAGATGTGAAATCACAACTAGTGCACCTCAAGCACCTAGTAGTTCATCTCTTTTAACCACAACTAGTGCTCCACAAACCTCGACCAGTTCATCAACTTCTAAAGCACCTCAAACAAACTACTTCATCATCCACTGCACAACCAACCTCTCAACCAACAAAATCCCAAACTCAAAATGAATCAGGAGATAACAATGCAAGAGAGTCCAACAGTGCAATGAAAATTGCTGTAGGTGGTGTTGCCGCTGCTGTAGCTGCTGCTATGTTGTAAAAGATTAATAATTAATAATAAAATCTTTATTGATAAATTAGTTATGTTCACTCCAACTTAAATCTTCTATCTCCTCCACCTGAGTTCTCTGATGTCAACAAGCTATGTTTCTATATCAGGTGCTTATTCCTGGATTTGTGTGACATTATRATAACGAGTTTGCATCCGAGATGTCCATTCACAAAATCGAAACTAAATCGACAAAATTTTCTACTATTTCTTTTTATCGAATAGGCTGAATGTTTGTCTACTACAAGAATACCCTCTGTAAAAACGCAAGCAGTAATTTTGCAAAGTTTACCCCGACAATCATTCCCGATGAACTGAACATGCCATAAATTAAAATCAACATTAATTGCATCAAGTACATTTAATTAAATCTACTGATTATCGACCAGCTCTAGATCTTCAACTTTTTCTGTTTCTATTTCCGTTTTATTAAATTCTAATACAACTTTGTTCTTTTTGAGTCCAAAGAAGAGAGATTCAAAAAATTCTAGTACAAGGAATATGACATATGTTGTAATTGCATACTTGATGGGGCTATTAATGAACATATCTTGAGACACCGAGATAAAGAATGCTCCTAGCCAGTGATTTGCTTGATTTTGGAACTTGATGCCATAAATGATTATAAAGAACATTGATATTGCACAATAAGCCATACATAATATGTAAATAAAGAAGATAAACCACCAAGGAAACCACAAATCATTCTTTATCTTTTGAACAATCCATATCAATGATTGGTTGATGGTTGATAATCTCTTCATTAAAGGAGATTGATTTGTCTTCTCCTCTATCAATGTTTTATCATCCACTTTTGGTTTTCTTTTGATGCTCATGAATACTAACCACATTACTTGTAGCACAACCAATGCAAACAAATATACATTAATAACAATTGTTCTTGCAAACCAAATTGAATCAGTTGGAATCAAAGTTGCTGTAATAGCTGCTAAAGCTGCATTTAATATTATTGTGGAGACAATCAAAGCTATTATCAATACTGTTACAACTTTCGACGAATGCCATTGCTTTAACTTTCCGTTTTTGTATCTCTTAATTCGAAGATATGCAAACGCAAAGAAAATAGAATAAACATATCCACAAATCAATGCACCAGTAATAATGGATAGCCAAACATCTGTTAGAGATTTAAGACATACAGGGGCTGCCGCCACAAACAAGGTCACAAAGCAGAAATAAATAATTGAGAAAGCAATAAACATCAATACACCTTGCCATGTGAGTCTTCTAACCTTATCAACCACAAAATCAACAATTTTGTTTGTAGCTTTATCAAGAAAATCTAATATTTTTGATATAGCAGCGCCCAAGCAGTTTGATTTTTTAGAAACCTCTACCTGTTTTACTGTAGGTAAATGTTCATTACAGGTTGCACTCTCATTGTCAATAAATTGGAGTACACGACTGTCAGTCATTATAACTTTATCCTCAAAAACAGGAGTGACTTGCTCAAAGACAACAATTGTTGTTGGATGAATTTTTTCCTCTTGCTTCTTTTGAAATCTTTTTGTCTTTGTAAATAGTAAAATAAATACAAACATAAAAGGAACAACAACTAGACTACAAATGAATCCTGCCGCAAATGATTGGATAATGTTTGCACTATTGTTCTGATTAAAGCTCAATGCATTACTTAAAAGTGTACCAAGAATGTACAAATAAATCATCAAAATTTTTTCACTTCTACCAAAAGATCCTACGGTTACATTTGGTATATAATTAAGATATCTACAGTCAATAATGTATTTATACAAGGTATTACGGAATATACCCTGCTTCATACTAAACTCATATTTAACTTTAAATCTACACAAGTAGATTATAAACGAGATGAATACTGCCAATACATAACAGCCACTTATGACCGCTAAAACTACAACAGTAGTATAATTGTCTTTATTTAAAGTTGTTATCAATGACAAATCCTCTAGACTCAACAAGTTAATATTGGGCAAAGAGTTTTCGATGAACACAGAGAACTCTGTGGTGTGGTCACACGAGCAATAAAAGTATTTTGTTGTTGAGCTATTTAGTTTGCACCCATTGGTTTGCCAACTCAAAGTAGTCGTGTTCCAATAATAGCATACTGGTCTCAATCCAATCTTGCTAGAATTGGTCTCAATCTGTATGCTGCTTGAGTTATACATTGATGTTAAACCAAATGTAATAGGATCTTTCAAGTTACTGACAGACATACCTAATTTGGTATTCGAGTCAACAAATTGTAAAGAAAACAACCAGCTAGATGAATTCCTTATGCTGATAAAAGGATTGATGGATGTAGAATAGGATATCGTTGTGATATTTGAATTCAAATCAAATACAGATCTGTTAGTAGAAGAACTCATGAAGGTAGATGGGAGCACGATCGATGTATCGCCGTTGGCTATTGTACCGCCAATCATGCTTGCAGGAGAGCTTTGACTCACAACTATTTTTAATTCTGGAGTTATTATTGTAACAGTATTTTGGTTCGACATATCAGCAATGTATTTAACAATGCTGTTGATAGTCGAGTATGCAGCAAGCTGTACATCAACGCTAGATAGAGTGGTATTTGGCGTTGCTGTAGTTGTAGATATAATGTTGGACACAGAGGCACATAAATTGCTAGCAACACCATAATCAAACAACTGGTTAGTTGCGGTAATGTTTGAGATTATGTTCAGTACCTGTATTTTGGTACTTAAATCATCAGTAAAACTATTTGTTACATTCTTTAACAACAATGTCATATTATATAGTTGACTTGATGTAATATTGGCACTGTTATATGCAGACGATATTAGAGAAATGACAGCTTTCGATGAAATGATATTACAAGCATCGCCACTGTATCCACTACTACATAGACAAGTATTAAAATCTATACACTTTCCTACAGTAGTACCGCCACATGCGGTTGATGCATTGTTCATGACACCATAACAAGAAAAAACACCACAATCTACACCTCCATAAGAGCTATTGTAGCAATTACAAACACCAGGACTGACACACGTCCCATGAGAATTACAAACGGATGCGTTTCTCGCTTCTACGCCAGAACAATAAAATTTGGAGCAATCAGGCCCAGAAAAACCGTAGCTACAAACACAAGTGTTGTAAGAAGTACAACTTCCATTACCACTACAAACAGATGAATTAAAATTACTGATGCCATAACAAGTAGTAAACTGACAATTGTTTCCATAACTTCCATAATTACATGTACAATTGTTATAAGCAGAACAAATTCCATTTCTGGAACAAACATTAGGATTAGTATTTTGTAAACCATTGCAATCTACAAAAGTACAATTATCTCCATAATAATTATTTCTACAAATACAAGTCGGAGGTGAGTAACTGGCAATATAGAAGCCAAGTTTAGAAATACCAATTGGTGCAGTCGACGCCCACTGACCATAAAATCCTAACAACCTTTGGTTTTGAGGTATTGGATAGGTTAACGCGGTGGCAGCAGGAGTACCAATCAAATAACCATTATTCAGCGAAGTAGAAACACCCACTGCCGCTATGTTGTTTACAAGATCGCTCCAAATAATTAAAATAGTCCATATTTCTCTGGGAAGCAATTGTTTGAATCTTTGAGTAGCTTCTTCCCCCGGATAAAAATAAACAGGACTCTGATAATTAGTTAAGCCTCTATTGAATTGAACAGCGTTAATTATTGAATTACCATAAAATCCAAATGCGCTCACAACACTATCTGGTTGATAGTCGTCAAATACAAGCACATCAGTTCGATTAGCCCCAAAGGCAGGACGTTTGATAATACTTTTTGTAATCACACAAGAACCCTGTCTATTACATACGTTTGGATGACTATAAAGCAGTCCTTGACAATTATAAATCTCACAATTCATTCCTGTAGCAAAACTGTCACAAGAGCAGTTGTTAGGCGCTATACATTGTCCAACTGACGAACAAACGCTAACATTATAACGTGATATGTTCCCACAGGAGTAATCTGCACAAACAACACCACTGTATCCATTTTTACATTTACAATTATTTGAAGAGATACAATCACCAGTGCCACTACAAACCAATGGACTGGTGTTAATTACTTTTGAACAATAAAAAGTTGAACAGTTATTGTCAGAGTAACCATCAAAACAGGAGCATTGTCCTGTAGATGTGCAGTAACCAAAACCTGAACAAACACTTTCATTTCTCGCATCAATCCCATTACACGTCCAATATACGCAATTGTTCGGGGACACACACGTACCTTTGCTGTTACAAACGTTTGCATGACTGCGATGAATTCCATCACACGTCCAATCTTGACATTGCTCTCCATAATACCCAACTGGACATGAGCAATTGTTATTAAAGATACATTTACCGACTCCACTACAAACACTAGGATCATAATTGTATTTATCATAACAGCTCACAACATCACAGTTAATACCAACATATCCATCCCTACAAACGCATCCAGTGCCTGGTGTCTGTGTATAAAATCCAATCAATGTCATACCTGGAGTATCATAGGCACCACCCGTGGCATATCCATACTGTCCAAAAAATCCGACAATGTACTCAAAAAGTCCAAAGTTATATACAAACTGATTAGATCCTCTGTTGTTGCCGAATATACCACTTCCTCCAGTGCTAGTGGTGAAAGCCATGCCAGTGATAATGTCATAGCCCGTATAATAGTAAATAATTACTTGGGTGAGGTACTCTCCAGGTGCAATGGTATATGTTGTTGGAGTTAATCCAGTAGTTGGAGATGAAAGTCCATGTCGATTGGTTATCCAAAATCCATTCAAATTGATACCGTTGACTCCATTTATTGAACTGATGGATGAATTAAAAAAAGTATTTTGTGTGTTGTAATTTGTAACGACTGTACGGGGACTTCCGCCTGGTCCTACTTTTTTTATAACAGTGCCTGCTTGGCAGTAACCATGTCCTGAACAGACTCTTGAATCGTTAAAAGCAATACCGCCACAAGCGGGAACGCTGCAGTCTGCTCCGACCGCTCCAATGTTACAAGTACATGTGTTGTATGCTGTACACGTTCCATTACCCGAACAGACGCTAGAGCTTGCACTGCTTATATTGAAACATGAAGTTGTTTGGCAATTAAATCCGAAATAATTCGTATCGCATGAGCAAACATCTGTGCCTATACACGAGCCTTTTCCGGAGCATACAGTAGAATTTGAATCGGATACCCCTGCAAAAATTAGAATAACGACTGTTCATTTGTACTTACCATTACAGGTAGCGGCCAATGTGACGCCTACTATACCAACAAGCAGAACGAAAAGTCTTAGCATACTTTTCGACGTTATACCACCCTCCAATCTATCGGGTAGAAAGTATTTGGTTGACTTTGTGAGCGTTTTACAAAACGATAATCTCATTATTAGAACATTTCACCGAGCGAATATCCTGGATCTTATTGTTTATCAAAGCCAAATACAAAGTTGTGTCACTTCTCAAAACAAGGAATTATTAATATCATGTATATAAACGTTTCATTCGAACATTTGAGATTAACCTACAACCTTGTTCAAAAAAGTCTTCAGGACGAGATCTCCTTTGTCAACGTTGATGGACATGAAGGAGGTATAACCTCAATCACTTTCAATATAATGAGTGTATTTTTGAATTGATCTATACTGAATCGACAAACTAGTAATGAGCCTATGATAGGGCAAACTACATGAATCGCTTTTGATTTTCTCCCAAACATAGATGCTTTTATAACAATTATATTCATATGCCCCAATGAGGTCTGATATTTTTTAAAGGAGAAACAAACACAACATGAACCCAATGATTAGGAACATCATAAAAGCATCTTCTGCAAGGACTCTAAGGTTTCACAATGAGTGGCCTTATGAAAGGAGCAGTCTTCACCCTGAGATCTATCAAAGCTCGGCTCTGGACGGAACATTGGAGAGAAATCGTGAGTATCAACTGCAAGTCCATAAACAAGAGAAGGCAAGACAGTTCTTGCTTAAAATGGAGGAAGACATAAGAAGAGACGGAAGAAATCCTAATAATCTTGAAATTGATTCAATTGAGCATTACAGAGAATATAATTTATGCCACAAGTAACGCCAGACACCACAATTTTGACCATCAGTTTGTAAATATCTTACATAAACACAACATCTGTTCGTTATAATCGAAAGCAGCAACACGAATTCATATGACGCTAACCAATGTTACCGATCTCATCGTCAACAATACATTGAAAATCTGTACTCAGATACGGAAACGTCAAAAGAACTCAATTTTGTACTCTAACGAATTAAAATAATTCTTGATCGGTGTTAAAATATCCCAAGCCTGTATTTTTCATCAAATTCCTAATGATTTTGTATTAACAATGTAATTGTTTTTCTGAATATACTATAAAGGTAACATATGTATGAGTGTTTGTTGTTATGCGACCTTCTAACACTTCCGACTGAATTTTGTTTGTGATTATTTCACCCAACTCATTTTGACAGCTTACAAAAAAAGAAGTGTGAACCATCACGTTACGACTACGTGGCTTACATAAGCACCCTTTCCGTCATGGATATAGATCACAATAATGAGCGATCACTTGATAGATTAGCAAACACGTTGAAAAGTGGACACATGGTCTTGTTTATAACAGGGGCAGGATTATCAGTCGCATCTGGAATTTCAACGTACAGAAGTGAAACTACATCGATTTGGAGTAATTTTATCTATGAATGGGGTACACGAAAAAAATTTTATGAAGATCCGCTTGTATGGTATAATAAATTTTGGCTGCGAACACATGAAAAGATTGAGTACTTTCAAGCAAAACCAAATGAAGGTCATCACGCAATTGCAAGATTATCACATAGATGCAAGATTAAAGTTGTTACACAAAACATTGACCGCCTACACGTCAAGACATCTCTACTAGAGTCGAACTTGGTTGAAGTTCATGGACGACTTGGTCTATACAAGTGTGTTAATACTGGAGATTTACATAAAAAGGGTAGAAAAAAGAAGAATCCAATAAATACAGTGTGTCCGTATGCAATTGACAAAAACATTTGTACAATAGATATTACAAAGTATGAGCGTAAGTGTATTGTCATACTGTTTGTTAATAAACATTTCAGCAAAACAAGGGACCAACTTTGAAGATGGGTCATTGGAGATTCAAGAAGTTCCAAGATGTCCTGGGTGTAACGATCCTGCACTTCCACAAGCTCTTCTTTTTGATGAAAAATATACATCACATGATTTCTATCAGTGGCATAGAGTCCTTAATTGGATTCAAAGGTATGATGTTAGTTGATTAGCTTTAGTTTCCAACCGGTTAGATCTGCTGCAATTGTGTTTATAGGAACATCATTCTCTGTAGGTGTCACTCAAGAAGCTGTTCTTGTTTGTGTAAGTTTGTATTTTTAACCATTTCCATTAAAAGTGATAGGCTGCACAAGGGAAGGACATGTATAATTTCAATGTGAGAGTGGAAGATGAAGTCAGTGAATTGAAGGACATGTACCACATTATAGGCAAAGCAGATGTGATGATACCAATGTTGGATAAGAAGCTCGTCAACAATAACAACAGACCAAGGATGTACTACCATCCTACTTCAGACGAATGCATGGATGTTCAAATGGAATACATGGATAAAGTTGAACCCTACGTCGACTAGAGGCAGAATCTTGTTAGAATTTCAAAACAAATTTAACTTGTTACCTTGTGTTACCATCACTCAGAGTCAGTTCATGATAGGAAGGCATAAAAATAGATCTTTGTTAATAAACTCATTTTTGATTATTTTGGTCTCTAAACATCACTGCAACCATAAAAACGTTACCTACACAGACAGCAGGACAACTTGAACAATTCACAAAAAAGATAATGTCTTTGTAGGAATTTATTTTACATTTGCACAGTGTTCATCCATTGTTCGATGATTTGCTTCTGTTCTTTTTCATCAAATTCGTCCTCAGCGTCACATATCCAGTGATGGGCCAGCAACTGCGATGAGGACGGCCTCTTCGAAGGGTCCACAACAATGCAGCTTTTAATGAAGCTGTCAAATGCTGGGGAGAATGTGTTTTCTGGTAGAACAATCGGCGCTTTTTCTAATTTTTTAATTTCCTCTATAATGTCAAAGTAAGATGAATGATGAAAGAACGGATATGTTCCCATCCTTAATTCTGCTAAAGTAATACCCAACGACCAGACGTCACTATTAAATGAATGTGGTTGTTCTCTGATCCGCTCAGGCTGTCACATGTTAGTAAAATAAATAAAAGTTCAACGTACGCTCATGTAAAGAATTGTACCTTGACAAGTATTCCAAACCATGGGATTCCTTGTTCCGTAGTGAGGAGCGCTTGCGATCTGTTGGTCCTGAATTTGTTTGCTTGTGGCTTTTCTGGAGAAGATGCCAGTAAGTCCAAAATCAGAAATTTTTACATCACCCTGCTTGTTGACAAGGACGTTTGCTGGTTTAAAATCACGATGTACTATCCTTTTATTGTGAAGATACTGTGATTGTTAGAGTGAGTTGGAGTGATAACTTACATGGAGTCCCTTAAGTATTTGAATAGTCATGAACCTGAGAACATTCTCTGGAATTTGTTTCTTTTCCTTTAATAAACTTTCGAGAGAGTTTCCATTCATGAACTCTAAAATTAAATGTATTTTATCATCCCTGTAAAAGGCATCATAGAACTTTATAACATATTGACAATCTCTACACTTGTGACTTTAAAGTAGTGAATAATTGAAACAACGTTGTTACTTACAGTGCTTTCACTTCTGTTGATATAAGCTTGGTTTGAACGTTGTACCCAATGGTTATTGACTTTTTTGCATATTGCTGTCCATTGACGTCCTTAACCAGCATTACGCTCCCACTAGCACCTTGACCCAATACTGAAATCTCCTTCAAGTTTTCGTACCTAATCTCCTTGCTCTTTCTTCTGTGATCAAAAACTTTTGGTGCCCTAGGTGAATTTCTCTTTACTGGAGAGTCTAAGGTAGTATAAGACACACGTGGTGGTGAATTCAACGAGGGCTGTGATTGGGTTTGGGATGCTATTAGTTCAGAAATTCCTGAGGAAGAAATTCGAAGGTCGTCCGTTACAAAGGAGCCGTGTGTAGATATCATGTAATTTTGTTGCGAAAACGCATCTCTCTGATCGTCTCCATTCGCATCATCACAGTTATATAAGTCCAACTTCTTATTTTGAGCTGTATCTATAGGGTCAGCCTCTGATGCAAGCACCAGATTAGTTGGCTTGAACTTGGTGACCTTCTTTTTTACATTCTTATTCTTTCAAAGTTAATAAGCATTTGTAGTATTAATACTCACTTGCTTAATTATCTTTTTCACACGCGGTGATGATGTTTTTAGCATTTTCTCGGACGTCTCCTGACAAAGTTTACTATGAATTTGCTTTGAAGGTACATCTGGACTTGTGTCTTCTACATGTCCAAATAGATTCATAATTGATGTGTCAGGTGTCGAGCCTGTGGTGCTCGGTGTAATGTTCATCCCATCATCGAACGTCGCAGAGGCAAACAAGTCGTTAGAGGCAAATGTCTCGTCAAAAAATGTGTTGCTTCTCGCCAGATAAACATCGTCGTCCATATTTCTTAGGAACCTCCACTGACTGTACTTTACAATTGACAACGCCAACCAAACTTGACGTCAATATCACACAAAAAAGAAGTGACAGATCCAAAAATATTTATTTTTTGATCTTTTTTTGAGGTGACTCCTCTAAGCAATAAATTTCTTTTAACGCTCTAGATCTTGATCTGGTCACTCTTGTAGAGCTAAATGTTTCATCGTACTCGCTCAACTCTTTCTTGACAATCTCTCTTTTCACATCCAAATTCTCGATACTCTGTTCTTCAATCTCTTCATCTTCCTCGTCTTCATCCTCCTCAATCTCCTCTTTTACCTTTTCCTTCTTTACCTTTTTCTTTTTCTTTGCAAGTTCTTTCGCTTTTGCCTGATCCTCAGTAAAGATGTCCTTTCTCAATTCCTCAGGCATTCTGGTCTTGAAGGCAGCTAATTGACATCCGTACAAAACCATTTGAGCCCACCCAGCATTCTTTCCGAAAACACTCACAAACAGGTCCATGATCTTTTTTTGCTTTTGTGCATTTACAGATCCCTTCACATCCAGCAACACCATATCATCTTCATTCATAAGACTTGTGTAGTGGATTCTGGCAAGACGAAGAACATGAACATCAAGCGGAACACAATCAAATTTTTCAAGACTATACAAAGCAATACAAGACGCTACTTTACAACCTACACCTTGAAATTTACAAAGTGCATCAATTACAATATTACGATCGGGTTCATTTCTCATTGCCATGAGGAAGTCACTACCAATCTTTTCTTGTTGTTCTATTAACATTCGGACAGTTTTTACAATATATTTGGCACGATATCCGAAACCTAGGTCTCTAAGCTCTTGTTCCGTGGCAGTGGACAATTGTTGAAGATTTGGAAACCGAAAGAAACTAATTGGAGCAAAGTCAGAGTCATTTAATTCGCCTATCAATGATCCATATTTTTGGCACAATCTAGTAATCATGAGGGTTATTCTGGACACATTGTTGTTTGCTGAACAAATGAAGCATATAAGACACTCGAACGGATCTTGGGTAATGACACGCACGCCCGGGTAATATTTGTATATCCTGGCAAATATATGTGGGTCTATTTCTGCGTACTCTTTAAATAGGGTCTTTAGTTTGACACCGTCGTCGCTATAATTAAAGAATGATCTTATCTTATCTGTGAGTTTGTCGTCAACCTTCTCCGTAGGATCAAATTGTAGCTGTCTGTACAAAACATCGTCCTCCTCTTCCCTCATTTCGACAACAGAGCCGTCGATGACCCCAAAGTATGCTGATGTGTTATCATTTAAAGTCCTCTTCTGCCAGGTAAACACTTGCCCGCAAAGCAATGTCATGTCTAGCCGTAACTCACACGAAGGTATCCTGAGCGAGTTCCACGCATGTCTTACTATGCTTTTCATGAATGAATTCCATTAATAGATTTTATTACAAAATATTATACACAAAAGATCAACAAACAATGTCAGGTATATACGCAACAGCAATTGATGACCCGGCCACTAACTGGTATATTTGTTATTACAATTCCATTGATCAGTGGACAATTCATAAACGTTCGGACGCTCACAGATGAATTAATATACAAGACAAATCTTCTTTTCACAGGTGTTCAACAAATTAAATATCGTCAATCAATTCTCAAAAATCTTGACTAAGCTTATGGTCATAAGCGAGTTACCAACAACATTTGGCAAAACATCTCTATCGAAGTCCATACTACAAACCATACTTGTTCGAGCCTGAAATCTACTAATGCAACAATTTATCCTCGCCAATAACAACCCCACGAGTGACCTCTACCAACGGATACCAATAGTTAAAACCTCGTATCAAGCAAGGGTAGAATTTGTCGACTTTATAAATGAACGCAACGTAAAGAATGGAAAGACCCCAGAGTTTGTTCAACGTTCATACGATTTTACATCATACTGAGCTCCGATTTGATTATTATCATCTACAATCGTGTTAGATCAAATTCACCCGCTGATTTATGCACCATTTTGCAACTCAGCACCAGGCTTATGCATTACCGACGATTGAAATTCCACCAATCGTGATTGAAGATGATGCCGCCCAATGGCGAATCACATGCAACCTCAAAACCCACATCCGCCACCCACAAGTTCCACGGCATCAGATATTAAATTGAGCAATAGAGCCGGGCTTTGTGCGATAAACGACATGCACACAATGTAAAATTCAAATGTTCCAAAAGTTACAACAACGCAGTGTGCGTCTTCTGATCACAATTTTTGTAGTTTCTGTACAGATCCTTCACTTGGAGCATAAGACAGATTAAAATAAAAACCTACCGATTTAGGGAATTTGTTTGCTCTTCTACTTCTACACGGCCATTGAGGGTTACTTCTTGAGGAAAAATTACCTGCATGGTCACCAAAGTTCTGTTGGTGATCGAGTAGAAAACAATGCAATTAAAAGGATTAGACACAAATTCAAAACCTTTTTTAAAAAATAGAATCCAATTAAAGCATAATTCTAAAAACTACATTGATTATTTATAATACCTTAGCATTTTCGCATGCGTTAATGGTATAGTGGTATGTTTCACTAAAGAATGCTAGCCTTCCAAGCTCGCGACACGGGTTCGATTCCCGTTTAACGCATATTTTTTACTTTTAATAGTTTTTCGTACTTCACGATCGACATCCGATAATAACATCGCCCTGGTCCTCTACAGTTATAGAATGAACTACTGGTACGTTCGTTTAAAAGTACTCCGTTTGTCTAGAAAAAATATTGTTTTTTGTGACATCAATCTTTGTAAATTCCAACAACATTTCAACACTCGACAAACTCTCTGCTAGTCTATTGTAAACAGGTTCAAATGCATCACAATCAACAGAGTTTGGTATTAAAAACAAAACAACAACATCTTGATCTCCCTCCATCACCATAGGTTTAAATGTAGATGTTACTAGTTTTTTCACAGGTCCGCCGTTATCCAGTGGAACAAGGTATGATATATGATAAGTCTGTTGTATTCGACAAAAACAATCTTTACTCGGTTACACCAGCAACTCTAATGGTAGTATCCTTTCCACCACTCACTAGTCGTCCATCTAGTGTTGTAGTCAAAGTACGAACTTCGGCCTCATGACCTGAATTGATTTTTATTGCTGTTCTGCTCTCTATATCCCATGCATGTACTGTGTTACGTCCACTACCAGTAATTAACCTTCCATCAACCAGCGAGCTGACTCCCCACACCGAAAGTTTAAAAGTAAGAACTCTAATGCTGACTCCATTATCAACATTCCAAATGCGTACAGTCTTGTCTTCACTACCGCTTGCCAACAAACCGTTTGGTAATGTGGTAAGTAAGTTGACGCTACCAGTGTGTCCGTTGAGAACTTTGTCGCAATGTTTCTTCTCTAAATTCCAAATCCGTACAGTCTTATCGGCACTGGCGCTGGCTAACCGGTTATCTTGCAAAGCGCTTAATGCTAATATAGGTCCTCCATGTCCAGGGTATGCATTGATTACTTCGCCCTCCTCTGCATTCCATATGCACACTTTGTCTTGGAAACCAATAGCACCTGCGAAATTACCTCCGGTAGCGAATTGACCATTCTTTAGCGTTGTTATACTATAAACAACTCCTTTGCTGCTTATTGATTTAATGTTTTCTTGTCTCTCTAGATCCCACATGTCAATAAGACCGATCTGATTGTGAGTGAGTAATCTTCCGTCAGGCAAAACGGCCATTGATTTTACACCATAGGTACCGGAAATGATTTTCACGCACTGACCAGTTTTTAGGTTCCATGCGCGGATTTCATCGCCATCACAGCTTACTAATCTACCATCGTCCAACCTGACAACTACCTCGACTCCCTTCTTATGCCCAGTTAGGATTAATGTTTGGAATGGATTTTTTTTTGGTGGCGTTTGCTTCCTTTCTGGTTGTGCTACGGGAGACGCAATGTTGGGGCTACTAGCACTGCTTGGGTTGGATTTTAACTTTTCTATTAATTTATCGTTCTCACTATTCCTGAGCTCCTGCTTCTCCAAACGTTCTTTCAGCTCATTGATTGACTTACTCTGGTCTGTGATTTTGTCAAACAACACGACCAGTACCTCCCTCATCTGGTGAAACTTGCAGTTTGAAAGATGTTGGTCAATGTCCTCGGGACGAAGTATGGCTTTGCAACCTACATCTTTGCTAGGACAAGCGATAGTCCTATTTGGACAAAGATTTGAGTGATGCTCTTCCCAAGTTCCTCTCGGCACTACACCCCCACAAGATGCACATTTTACTCTCAGATTTTCCAGCGCGTACACGATTTTGTTTGGAGCGTCACCAAGTTGATGTGTACTCAATGTTTCTTTTCCTACGGGACAGGTGTTATTGTCCTTAAGCCACTTTGATATACAGTGCTCACAAAAAATGTGACCTTGTGAATCTGATTTGGGATTAATGAGAGGATGACTACAAATGGAGCAGATAAGCTGCTTTTCTACAACACCATCATATTCACAATCAACTAGTGAGGATTGCGTGAAATTATTCATGATTAATTAACCAATTCAAATCAACTTGGAATTCAAGAACCTTGCGGAGATTTAGTGTGGATGACATCATCTATCCCTAGTATTTTCAAACAAAATCTCAAATTGCCTGACCACCGTTAGATTTGGATTGCGAATTTTGTTGGGTGCAAGAGGGTACATCATCAAATCTTTTCAAACCATCGCAACCATAGCAAATGCCTGGAGTTAAATTTGAAAGTTGTGGGGTACATACTTAGAACGAATCAGAGCTTATAAAAGTGCTTGTTAACGGAAGAGTGAAATTATAAGAGAGCATCCACTACTCACTTAGGAGACGCAAAATGATCTAATTGATCAACCTATTACGTTTAAAGGATAGCCCAAAATTATTAATATTGTATAGACTGATTTGCGATAAGCGTTCCCAGTCTGAAAACAAAATACATTAAGTACTAAATGTTGTCACACGGGTAGTTTCTCATAATAGTTACACTCCCACCGGCTAAGAAGACAAAAAAGTTATAAATGTTATTCCTCGTGGGATTATGCTGTCACCGGATCTCTTCACACGTGACTAAAGTTGTTGACTCCGCTGACTGCCATTTAGATACAAAAGCTCTGGAACAGAGAAAAGACTTGACGAAAGAATTTAGATGAATCAGCAATGTAGAAATATTTTTTGAGAGCAGCTTTAATATCGAGATACATGGATCCTCACAAAAAAAATCTATGGTCCGATATAAGAAAAATTGTCAACAATCTAGTTCAGTGTCTTTTGAAGGATAGCTATTCATTAACCGTTTTGCCTGACGGAAGATTACTCACAATCTGATCGGTCTTATTGACATGTGGGATACAGAGAGGCAAGAAAACATTAAAATTCATCTAAAGATGAGCTTCTCAAAAAATACAACATGAGATGCAAAGAGTAATTGGAGAGGAATGATGTATTATTTCTTCTCTTGTTGACAGAAAAGATTTGGCGTCTTCTATTGATTTGGTAGTTTCACATTAATGAAATCCTGCACATTGACTTGGTCGCGATTCTATAATAGTCTTTGCGCACATCAGCAAAATGAAATAATATGTTTACATTTCTGGAACAATTCTGTTAATATGTTTCAGCGCGACTAGTATGGACGCTTTTTACAAATAAATCATTTAGTATAGCCGTTGTTAATTTTAAGCGAAGCACTACGACCAAATTTGTCAGAACTACTGTTTCGATTTATTTACAAAAATCTTTTGTTCATTAATATATCGAAGATGTCCAAAATAAGCCACAAGAATGCCAGAAACAATTCTTGGAAAATACAATACTATACCGTATAAACAAAATAAATGTTGAACGTAGCATGTATGGACCAACCACATCCTTACCGGCTACCATCGTTATCAGTCAAGCTGCAAATGGCTCCATCTAGAAGAGCCTCGATATGCTCTCCCATAACGATAGAACAAGAGGATCAATTCAACTGCAAATCAGTTACCCTACAACCAAGAGATAGTCCAAAAACGTTGAGGCCAGTGACTCCAGTGAGTCCTTCGAAAGCTGGTAAGCGTTCTGGTTTCGAAGTTCGATCTAGAGCGAGTTCTCCAATGAAAACAAAACCAAAGGAGGACGAGATTGAGGATCTTATTAATATAAGAAAGCAAGAGAGATTGGCTAGGATGAAGAGGAGCTCTGAAGGAAATATTGATATCATGGAGAAAATAGGCGAGTTGGTTGCGAGAAAGGGTATGAAGAAGAGCCAACTGATTGTAGCGATAAAAGACCTAATAGAAACAAAGTTAATGTAAATAAACACTGATTGTACTACTTCTGTAATGGTGACAAACGATTTTCTAGTTGTACTAAAGATCTACAGTTTATTTTCTACTTGACACGACTGCTTTGATCTTAGAGGAGGGGTCTTCTGCTCTCTTTACAACATTTGTTTTGTTCGCCTCAACATTCAATCTAGAGTTTACCCCTCTTGTCGACCTCCGTATCGTTAAATTTTTAGTTATAAATACACCAAGATCAGTCAGTTTTCTAGAAGCAGAGCGATTGAAGCTGAAAATAGCTCGTGGAGTGGTGCTGACTACAACTTCTAAACTGTCATCTTTTTGGATCTGCTCTGTTTCAATAAGAAGGTCGTGTAAATCTTTTAAAGTTGCGCTATCTGAAATCTGTAAATAAGAAACTTTTCCGTCCAACAATGTAACCCTTAAAGATGTCTTGCTGTTTTTCAAACTTTGTGCTGATCTAATTCTATCTTTCGGTGCTCTCGGTAAATAAGGATCATTTGTCATCTTGAGTCCATAAGAAGGTGTAAATGTCGACGAAGAGTTCGAAGGTAGCGAAGGAACAATGTATCCTCTTTTATCATCATGCTCAACATAGATTTTTGTGATGTGGTTGTACCTCAATAATCTTCCAATAGTGAATCGGCGAATATCATCTTTATAAAGAAGAAGCTTGATTGGCATCAATATTAGTATCATTCCTGATGGAAGTTTTTCTACACAATTATTCAAACTACTTGGATCCATTTCTTGCTTAACGTGCTTTATTATCCGATCGCATACTTGGCTAAAGTAAGTCTCTGAAGAAAAATTCATTACTATCGTATTGTCATCGCTTAATACGACTTCGAACTTGTACTTTAAAGGTTTTTTTTGCATCTACTGCTTGTTTTGTAATGAACTCACAAACAGACGAAGATGATATTGATGAAGACAGTTCCTTCATTATACAAGTGGATGATCTGGACGCAGAATTTGTAGAGTGCAATATGAAGTGGACACAATTGAACGCGGGAGGAAGTGGGTCTCATATCCGACAACACAAAAAACATCAAAGCCCTATTAAGAGCGAAATAAAAGCCAAGCAAGAAACCACTCTTCCGTCACTCAAAACGCAACTACATATAAGAGTTGATAATCCAGCATCTGAACAAGAACTAAAGATGGAAGCCCAAAGAGAACTACATTTGTCTGACATGCGGAAATTCAAACAGCACGAAGAAGAAATGAACAACAAGTTAACTTTGAAGAAGACAAGACAGAACTCCAAAGCTAAAATTCATGCATTTAATAAGCAAAACAAAAGCAATCGCGACTATTTAGCACCTCCAAACTTAACGTCAGCAACCATGGTGGCTTTTCCCTGCCGCAGGAAACTCTGCGTATTTGGTGGAATGACGGATAAAGGTACGGTAAACGATACGTGGATTTATGAGTTGGGCCTAAAAGAGTGGAAGAAAGTTGATTTTGAGCAGCCAATTCAAAACTTAAACAACTCATCCGCGTCAAATACATCCTATGACAACTTTGAATACCGTTCAAAATGCATAATACCTCCAAAACGTTGTGGACATAGTGCTGTGGCTTTCAATAACGAGATGTTCGTCTTTGGAGGACAGGACGTAGAGAAGATGACCTGCTACAACGATATGTGGGTCTTTAAACATGATCCTGGATCGAGCTGGAGAATGCTGTGTCCTAGCGGTAAAGCTCCGATTCCAAGATGGTATGCATCGGGTGCGTGTATAGACGATAGATTTTTAATATATGGAGGAGAGGGAGATAACTATTCTATTCTAAAGGACACTGTTGTTTACTCTAAAAGCAACAACTCATGGATTAACTTTCGAACAGTTTTTCCATATCCTTCACCCAGAATGCTGCACTCTGCATGTATGGTTGGAGACAAAATGATTGTTATCGGCGGTGTAGGAGAAAATGATGGCAATGTGGCTGATTGCTGGAGTTTAGATGCTAGGAAAATGTGTTGGACCAGGCTTTGTACTCAGTTAGGACCGAATGATAAAACTCCCTTTTCAACAAAGCAAGGAACTAGTGAAAACCTTTATGGGCATTCCTGCAGTGTGTGGGGAAGTAATGTTATTGTGTTTGGAGGTAAAAAGCAAAATATGCTCCAGCGCAGTGTGTGGATGTTGGATGTAATATCCGAAACATGGCTGGACATTAGCGAGAGCTGGCCGGAAACTGCTGAATATCCAACACAACGATGGAAGATGGCATGTGCAAGCGACCATTTCTCTCACGTTTCTACACCAAACTTCAATAAAGAAGAAAAAAATGATTTAGCTTACTTGGGAGTTTTACAAAAACAAGTAGCCCGTAGGATGTCCCAAGAAGGAGCTTTAATGGATTTAAGAAACTTTCAACAAAGCGCCAATCTTTTATTGCAGAAGAAAACAAAAGCATTTTTATTTGGAGGATCTTCGAATTCGAGCAAATATTCGGATTTATGGGAATTGGAAATTAACAGCAATACAATTAAACCTATCGTTGATTGAATATTTATTGTGACTTTATCCTTCTCTATGTTGTAATTATTAATTACAATAGAGAAGAACATCAAGAAGCGAACACTAGCATGTGGAGATTGAAGGATGCATTATAGTTCTTGGGAACTTCGTATGAACTTGCCAGTATAAAAGGTAACTTAATAATATTTGAATAAACGTTAAGAAACAATATTGATCGTGTAAACACTGTGTATTTACCTTATCTACCTTACGTGTCTATACAACTCTTTATTTCATTTTTTACACGCATCTTACTTAAGAGACCTTTTATAACATGGGAAAAAAGAAGCCAGCCAACAAGCAAGAAACCCCTATAGCACAGAAACAAATCTCGGGTACCAACACCGACCCCTCTACATTTTCGTCGCCCAAGAGACTCGATTTTAGTCTCAATATACCCAAGCCCGATAGTCAAGAAGTAGACTTTAAATCATTCCTAACGGAGAATGTATCGAAACAGACATCTTTCCCGTGGTCCGAAATTTGTTTAGGACCTACATTTAAACCCGAAGCCGATTGGATTAGAGTAATGAACAAGCACAGAGAATGTGGACCCGATACATCCCTACATTTATCTGAAAAAGACGTTTGCCATTTGTTCGAACTAGAGGATGAGTACGACGACGCTGACATGAAAAAAGCATCGCAATTCATAGTCAGGAATTTGCAAATCAGAAAGAACTACTTAAAGAAAATGGAAGAAGACAAACAAAATAACGAGAGGCAGCTCAAACACATGAACAAGCGTATCCAGAGCCTGCCAAACAAGCCAACTCTTCGTTTAGGACATCTCATTAACGATTTGTACTATTTCGAATTATACTGTGAGAACAAGAATGTCGAACAAACAGACATTCTTACACTATTAGCCTACTGTGTGGATCCAGAGAAGAGCGTAATCATCCACAACCGCATTGCCGACGCTAGATTCAAAGGAAAGACTTGGAACGAAAGTAAACAAGCCATTCTTTTAAGTTTAGACACTTCGAAAAACCTCGAACACTATCGCCAAGAGGTTAGAAATTTAACACCCAAACACGGTGAAACTGTGTATAAATACCACAACAGATTTTATGCATATGTTTCAATTTTACAAATGGAACCAACAGAAGCCGCTAGCATATTTTTATTGACATTGCCAGAATTTGCCAGAAGAGAGCTCCATAAACAACTCGCACCAAAGCCTAACTGTGAACCAGTGACATGGACTGTAAAGCACATGATGGATTTCTTGAGTGCCTGGTTACAGCCATCAGAGACGTCAGTGTACTATAAGAGCAACGCTACACCCAAGAGTGAAATCGCAAAAATTTCACTAGAAGTTAGAAAGGATCGCCTCCTAAATAAAATTAGGAAACCTCATAAATTTCCACCAAAGACTGCTATCGATGAGGACAACCAAATAATTCACTGTTGGAAATGTGATAAGAAAGCTACAAAAGCCAACGGAGGACACTACCAGCCACAATGCAAAGCCAAGGATAGTGACAGAGTAAAGGAAAATAAGTACAGACCTCCTTCCTTGAAATTGAAGAGTAGTTACCCCCCGAAGACGATAAAATTGAACAAGATGGAATTCCTTCAAGTTCAAAAAGGAAACAGAGAAGAACCAGCTCAGGACAGTGAAGATGATGATTCGTTGTACTACGCACAAGGAGAAGAAGAAGAAGAAGATGAAGGAGAAGAAAATCCTAATAAAATTGATGACCAAGACGGTTTATATTACGAAAGTCTTCAATACGCCGATGCCATAGTAAATGGTCTATCCACAAAAGCCCTAGTAGACAAAGGAGCTCAACTCAGCGTTATCAGTAAAGATTTTCTTATGAAGACGATTAAAGAGAATAAGAAGAGAGTGTATATAAATAAGAATGCCGATATCCTTATAAGATTCCCAGATAAGAGAACAGTACGATGTTGGACAGCAACGACAAAAGTGACATACAACAACATTACCGTCGAACACACATTTGTTGTAATGCCGAGATGTGATGATGAAGTCATATTTGGAAGGGGAATTTGTAACATATTCAGAATCAAAGATGTATACGATTCTTTGCCTGATATCAACAATGAAACTGTTGAAAGTTTCTTAAAGAAGTTCGCACCAACGCCGCTAGATGAGATTATGAAGAGGGATCATGAAGAAGAGGAGAAAGGAGTCAAGTACCATCCAGAAGCTAAAAAGTATATGGAACAGGTTGCTAAATTTATAGAAGCAAACAAAGCCACCATCGACAATCATAGTACCATAGGAACAATAGCCATAAAATTCGTCGATGAAGATTCTAGGAGAAAAGGAAGTTGGTCTAGATCATACCATCCTTTGGAAGCCGAGTTACGATTTCATGAAGTTGTCAAAGAATGGGTTAGGGACAATGTAGTGGAAGAGATGGTTGATTTAGATTCCCACAGAACAGAAGAAGAAAAAGATATGGGATTATTCAACACGAATTGGTTCTTAATTATGAAGGGAAAACCAAGATTCGTATTCAACTTCATACCAATCAACAAGTTGATCGAAAGTGATACAAATGATGTACCAGGTATTGACGAAGTATTCAAGAAAGTTGGCTCATCCGGAGCACACGTATTCTCTAAGTTGGACTTAAAATCTGCATATCACCAGATCTGTTTAAGATAAGAAGATAAATCCATAACTGGATTTACATGTTTAGGTAAGCGATATCGATTTATAACTGCACCACTAGGTCTAAAACATATTCCATCCATTTTCCAACGTATGATCAAAGCTCTGCTACAAGCCAGCGGATTGACCGATTATGCTTGTAATCACGTTGATGACATCATTATTTATAGCAAGACATTAGAAGAGCACGTAGTTCATGTACAAAACGTTTTGAACGCACTCACATCCGTGAATCTTACCATACAGCCCGCCAAATGTAACTTTTTCGCCACGAAAGTACCCCTACTAGGATATTGGATTGAGCAAGCCGGTATGCGTCCTAACGTAGACAAATTATGCAACATGTTAAGCAAGCCCGATAGACCCAACTCAAGGAAAGGAATTCAACGCCTTGTTGGATTTATCAATTTTTTCAGAAGATTCTTACCTCACGCCAGTGAACTGTTACACCCGATCATGAGCATGAAAGAGAAAACATTTAATTGGAAGGATCATCCACATTTAGAAGAGGCTTACCAGAAGATTTTTGACGCTTTAATTACAAACGTACCATTCTTGCATTACCCTGCCCCGAATGTTACATTAGAACTTGAAACTGACGCAAGTAACACAGGTATAGGAGGAGCTTTATACCAAATCATTGATGGAGAGAAACGATATTTAGGATTTCATTCAAGAGTCTTATCTAAGAGTGAAAAGTTGTACTCAACGCCAAAGAAAGAATTGTTATCGATCATTCAACACATTAATTATTTCCGCCACCATTTATTAGGAAGGTTCTTCAAGTTGCACACGGATAGTAAATCATTAACGGATGTTATGAAGTCTTTAGATGATCCAAATTCCAGAAATTCCATATTAGCTGGATGGATAGCCACCATATCAGAGTATAGTTTTGAAGTACACCACATTAAAGGAAAAGATAATGTATTGCCCGACATCTTATCAAGATTAAATAAGATTACAGTAGTATCGAAAGATAAAGAAGGAGAAATTATCAAAGAAGCGCATCAATCACATTGGGGAGCAAACGGAATGTACAATTACATTAGAACCACCTATGGAGATATCCGTATAAAGAATGCTATGCAGAAATGTTTAGATTATGTTAAACAATGCGAAGTTTGCCAGAAAGTCAATAACCACCGTATTGGTTATGCCCCGTTACAAGAACCGCAGTTTTGCATGCCAGGAGAACATATCAGTATAGACTTRATGCATTTGAACGAGAGCAAAAAAGGATATTCGAAGTTGTTAGTCATGGTTGACAAGTTTTCAAGATTCGTATGGTTGAARCCAATTTTAACAAAGACAAAGGAGGAAGTATCCGATGCTATACTCAACGTTTTCCTAACGTTTGGATTTCCATCAACAATTAAATCCGATAATGGGAAAGAGTTTCTCAATTCTGCCTTAAAGCAAGTATGCGAGAAAGCCGGAGTAGAACACAAGAGAGTTATTGCTTACAATCATCACGCCAATGGTCTAGTTGAGATTCAAAACAAAACAATTAGGACATTATTACAGAAGATGGAATTGTCGTTCAAAGACAAGAAGTACCAAGGTCGTTGGGAAGAATTAATTCCAGCATGCATGTTTGCAATGAATAGCCGTGTTCATTCGGAAATGTTAGCGACACCGTTTTCATTAATGTTCGGAAGAAGCCCCTTTAACTTTGCTAACGTAGAAGAAAAGGATGACAAAGACATGAAATTAGATCGCGAGAAAATGACCAACTTTTGGAAAGTTCACAAGGACGTTGTACCATCTTTGATACATCAAATGAGGATTGACAAATTTGAAAAAACCAAGTACCATAAAAAGACTGACGAGTATGAACAAAATGAAGTTGTCATGTTACGCAATCCTAAGAAAAGGAAAGGAGAAGTTTTGTATGAAGGACCCTACGAAGTAATTGGAAAGACTGATGTAAACGGAGAGTACATTATTCGTAGTAATTATGAGAAGGAACTCAAAGTGCCAGCAAATTATCTTAAAAGAGCCAAATTAGCAGAAGGAGCTACTTTAAGAGACAAACCCGTTTACGAGGAGTCTGATAGTGACGAAGAAATGGCCGACGAGACTGGAATTGACAACATGAGAGACAACAGTTTTGTACCAAGTTCTATTGAACGACCTGATGTTGTGCCCACTTCTCTTGCCGCTGGGAGGGTTCCTCGCCAAAGGATTCAGAAAAAGATTGTAGAAGCAGAACATGGAAGTACTCAGAGGAAGAAATAAAAAAAAAAAAATTTATTATATTTGTAAATGGTCATAAAAGTGATCAACACTCTCTAACTGTTTGATGTTAGACGAGATCTTTCTAACTGTATGATGTTGAAAGAGTTACGAGGGTTTTCACCAATAGTTTTGGTTTCCCTACGTCCTGTGTGTGATCAGGTTATTACGAGGGTTGTGTTTTACTGTTTGATGTTTAACATCCCTACGTCCTGTGTTTGATCAGGTTTGTAGACATGAGTTATATCTTTACTGTTTGATGTATTGATTATTTATATCCTGTGTTTGATCAGGTTATTACGAGGGTTGTGCTTTACTGTTTGATGTTAGCATCCCTACGTCCTGTGTTTGATCAGGTTTAGAGTCGTTAAATTTTAGAGTATCTTTAAGACATCGTTGTCTTGCCCTTTCGTTGTCCCAGGAGTGTTGTAATTATTAATTACAATAGAGAAGAACATCAAGAAGCGAACACTAGCATGTGGAGATTGAAGGATGCATTATAGTTCTTATGAACTTCGTATGAACTTGCCAGTATAAAAGGTAACTTAATAATATTTGAATAAAGGTTAAGAAACAATATTGATCGTGTAAACACTGTGTATTTACCTTATCTACCTTACGTGTCTATACGACTCTTTATTTCACAATACAAATTACTTGACAATTTTAGTATTTTCTCTGTTGATGATGCTTTGCATAACAAGCAAATTCCTAGGAGTCTTGGGAAAAATTCAATTTAAAGTTGGTCAACCACTTTGTTTGTAAGAAATGAATGCACTTCATCTGTTGCCGACACATCGTCTCGCAAGGACTTATCGCCCATATCTGTGCACACTGGGGTACATATATAATCGAAAATACGAAACTAGCGTTGCAGTGGAAAACGGCAACATCGACTTTAAAACATTCAACTTTGAGAATGCAATGGAAGAGTTACAACATATTAAGTTAATCCCGTCATTGGAATCTAGACAGTTTGAATGCCAAAAATTACTGAAAAAGTTAATTTTCAGTGGAAATTCAGCCGACGCCATAAAATTATTCAAAAGGATAAACACAGAGAATTTAACTCTAGATACTTGCAACACGGTCGTCAGGTACTTGTCAAGATTTAATAACATTAAACATATTGAGGCGATTGTGAATGAAATGAAGAAATTAAACATGCCGATTGAGGTTGATGTTGTAAATGTCTTATTAAAGTCTTACGCTATGGCCAACGACTCCGAAAAGTTAACAAGTGCATTAAACCTTGTTGAGAAAATAAAAGCCGACGATCAGACCGCCTTAATTGTTACAAAATATACATTAATAAATCTTGGTACAGATGTTGTGTTTAAAGTGTTTAAAGGATTTGATAATCATGTTTTGACTCCTGAACTTTACAATTATTTCTTGTCTGAAGTGTCTAATAAAATCTCTACCAAAGAAGAATTTATGGAGATTTTAGGGTGTGTACAAAAGAGCAGAAGAGATAATATTGAATTAGAAAAGGCTACATATGAAAAGATTATTGGTGCCATCCAACGGACGTACGGAACTAATGAAACTCTATCCGTGTGTTCTGCTTTGTTTCAAAATTGTAGTGAACAAACAAAATCAATTGCTGCTGCTTGTGTTATTGGTCTACATTACAAATTAGGTGAATTCGAGAAAGCTTGGCAAATGTTTCAATCTCTTCCTATCAATATGAGACATCCTGAAGTTTATGAAACTGTTCTTTATAGTTTATTTTCAAGAAAAAAAATAAGATTTGGGACTAATTTGTTATCAGAAATGGTAATCAATCATGTTCCAATCACTTGCAGAATGATTAAAAATATTATGAAATGTTATGTAAAGTGCGACATGATGCAAGAGGCTATAAATCTTTATGATATAGCACCGGATAGGTACAAAGTAGAAGTGAACACTCCTGAATTGAACACTTATTATCTTTCACTCTTGTTAAAGATTGGGAACGAAGACATGGCCGGAAAGTTTTTTAACAAATATTTGAATAAAGATATTGATGGTTTCAGTATAATGGCGGAACATGCTTTTCAAAAGGAGCAATTTCAAAATGTTATTTTTTATTTTGAAGGTTTAATAAACTCTGATAAAAGGGCTCCAAGAAACGTCTCCTTGATGTGCTTGAAATCTTTTCTTGCATTGGGAGATGACCAGGGTGCAGAGAAATTGTTCACATACATTAATAATTCTTATTCCAGAAAAATTGATTATGCTGCTTCGACAATCATGTTAGAATATTATATTAAGGGGGGAAAGAAAAGAAGGGTTAAGAGTTTGATTAGTGAAATTCTGCAGGGGAATCCAAAGTTGGAGCCGAGACTCGCGAAACTAGTGTCTCAATATTCGAAATAAAATTAATTTATGAATCCGCATTGTTTGTGTTCCGGTTCTAATTGGTCATGCATCGATGTTGCTGTTGCAATTAGGTTACAATATCTCATTGGTTGACTAGGTATTGCGGAAAATCTGTAACGTTGCATAGCTAAAAAATGTCTGACGGATTGGTGCCGCATGACGATGTAGAGTTGACGATGAGACAAGACAACTACGCACAACCAGCTACAACAGGTGTTACTCACCCTTCCTTCACGCAAGAGATGAGAGACGAGAGGTTGGTAGCCTCATATACAGCGGTTAAGAAAAAGCCAGAGAGCGCTTTCCAATTATTCGTTAGAATTTTCCTATTTTGCAGATGGGTGCACCCAATGGTCACTGTACGTATTTTTGTTTTATTGAATTAACTTACCCGCTATGCAGTACACCCTCAACATATCAGATAGAAGAGTCTCTGTTATATCAAACGAAATCATTACTGACGTGGCTCACCAAACCAAAGTATCGAATGAATGGCTTCAAAACCTGCAAGGAATCACCACCACTGAAGGAGCAAAAGAGAAGCCACTATATCATAAACTAGTGCCTCGCAAGTTCAAGACAAAGTTCTTTGTCAGACTCTACAGACTTTTTATCTTACTGCCATACTTGGCAGCTATCGCCAGTATTATTTTAGGTTACACGATAACTGAAGCTGCAATCGCAGCCATACCAGTGACAATTAGCGCGGCGGCCATTCAACCTTTGGTGTTTCTTTCTGTGGTCATAATTCTGATTCACAACATGAGAACTCAC